>CABEEJ010000101.1:383251-412784 GCA_901482245.1 Timema douglasi
CTTTTTTTTTTAAATAACAGTATAACGTAAAATAAACTATATCTATTAAAGCTATGTAATAATCAGTTCTTAAAACTTTATAATCTAATATTTCCAGTTATAACATTAACAACGTATATACTGGTAGTTGTTATCAATACTTCCCTATTTACACATGCTAAAGATACATTTTAGCGGTTATTCTTAATATTATATTGTTAAATATATTTTTAGAATACATTTGCTACAATATAACGAATATAGCTAATTTATTTCTAAAGTTATAGAGTACACTAATGTATTCAGCTATAAGTTAAGCTGTAGTAAACTAGTTGGTTTACAAATATTGTAAGATAAATACTGACACTAAAAAACTAAAATATGGTCTTGAACGATTTTAATCAGACTTATTAAAAGAAATAATATTTATAGGCATAAAGTGTTTGTTATAAGTATTGTAGCAAGCATTGTGAAGAAAATAATCAAATATAATAAAACTACCTTTGTCTACCCTGAAATGTAGCAGTTTTATACTATAGCCCTATCGTATATGATATACTATAGTGGAAAATATACAAGATAAACTTGCTAACTTACTGGGCTAACGAAGGGTATGACTTACAGTAAATAATACTCTCATTTAAATTAAATTTTATCTAAAAGAACAGTATAAAAATTACATCTAATTTAGTTCAGTTTAGTTTATTTCAAATATGCAATTATAAATATATATATATGTATATATATGTGTATATATACATATATATGTATATATATTACATTACTATAATTTAATGATTAAATTAATAATGAAGGGAATCATAAGCTTCTGTAATGATTACTACATTTTACCTAATAAGCGTGTCATTTTATATACAAATCTACTCTTATATACAGTCGCTCTATTAAACTTAAAAACACCCTAAGGGTGGAAGGGGGGGGGGAATTACACATTGATGAAAAGCACTAAAAGAGGAAATTAAAGGAGATAATTAAAGCCCAATTCTAAAATAGAGATAAAAAAATTGAACCATTTCTTATATTCACGGCCAATAATCCGTAAAATAGATACAAGATTATACTCGGACCAAAAACATTTCAAAGTGCTTGTTTCTAAATTCTTCAACAAAGTTGAGATCAGTTCTATAATATTTTATTCAATAGAGTATAACTATTATATATATTTTGTTGTATTCTTTTAAAGAGGTTGGAATTGTTTGTGTGGTCCTAATTACACTTTTTTTTAACATGTGATATAAAAAGAGACATACATTGTGATGATTGGTTCAATATGAACACACCTCAGCTAGGGGTGAGATGAACTATTAAGGCAGCCGTCTTGGTCATTGAGAAAATATCAATCACTCTCAGGGCACATGACATAATCTACTGTGGCTTGCGGTGTTATCTGGAACACTTTTAAAATGTCACCTAATCTCATACTTCCATCGGGCTTTCACCTAGAACTACCCTTTGTCTTTTCAATAAGAAAGTGTGTGTGGGGGGGGGGGGNNGGGGGGGGGAGGGGAGGAAGAGATTACAAAATGTCTGGTTTCAATGTAAAGAGGAATTCTTGCTGCCAGTACTCAACTATCCTAACCTTTTATTTTGTGAACCTATCAAAGAATTACTTTGTTAGAGATAAGGCTAACTCTACAGACCTTTTTCATCTAACCTAGTATCATATCCAAACAAATGTGATAGATGTGATTTAAAATGAGTTAATTTCATATTTTGGAAGATTTTTTCTAAAAAAAAAATATATAACTTAAGTGAAACCTCTTAATATCGGACACCTTCCGGCATAAATATATCCGTTATTAAGAAATGACCGTTATTTGGTAAAATAGATTTTTTTTAAATCATATTTCTGAAATACAGCATAATCTATATGAACCTACTTACTGCAACAATCCAATAACTTGACTGTGGAGTATTACATGCAATGTAGTTATGACTAATACATACATATTTTATGTAGCTTACTGTATAGATTGCGTAATACACAAAACAATACGCAAATGTAATGTTTACAGTAGGCTTCTGTACTGTATATGTGCGCATGAGCACTGACATCTGCTGGAAAATCCCTCCCCCACACTAATGGCTTGAAAGGAGTGAGATGTATAACCTTAAAGTGCCTAAGTCATTCCGATGGAGGCTATTTTAGAAACTCCCCTTTTAGAGGAAAAGTTGGACTTCTCACACTTCAAACCAGACAGTAGAATTTCTAACATTCCTACAGTCAAAGGGACTGGTGCTTTCAATAATTTTGGTCCACTGTTTGGATAACTATATACGTCTCTAAAAGTGTCCATGTCCATTGTTGGAAGTTTGTTTGACGGTAGGAGCCAGCTGATGTTACTGTCGGAGAAATGATAAAAGTCCGTTATAAAGATGCATCCGCCATTCAGAGGTGCCCGTTGAGAGAGTGTTTAACGTTGTTGGACGTGAACCATATTTTGAGATAATGAATCATTGAATTAAATCTTTCTCTAGAGCTGAATGTCCACACGGTAATTTCTCGCTTACCGCGGGGTCCTTCGAATCAGACAAATAGCTAGTTGTAAGGTCACAGAAAGAGTGCGCTGATGGCAAAGAAAGTTTTATCCATATCCGGTTACTACCTGACCCACAAGAATTATAGAACTATTAATATGTTAGTATTCATAAATAATATCCCATATTCTACCAACCATTACAAATATTTTTGTCTACAGAAAAATAATTATAGTTAGTGTAAAGTGTATTTAAGTGTGCTTAAGTGTGCTTAAGTGTTAAATTGTAAATAAGTATTTTCTCTGAAAACTTGAGAGCAAACATATCATCATTACTCCAAAAACTTATATTTGTTTTAAAAGGATCTACCACACATTAACACTTTTTTCAATGATACTAGGAAATGGCCGAATGACAATTAGTGGATTAAGTAGAAGCACAATCTAAAATTTAAATACACAGTTACTAGAGCATCGGACTTGTAAACCAACTTAATTGATTACCCTAAAAATTCAACATAATTCCATAGTTTCTCATCCTATTTTGCTGTCCAGTTAGGTGAATATCTATTATTCAACTGACACATCGATACCAATGTGAGATCCCCATGTGATATGGATGTGTATTATACAGCTGACCTACAGATACCAATGTGAGATCCCCATGTGATATGAATGTGTATTATACAGCTGACCTACAGATACCAAGTGAGAACGTCCAGTGGAGAGGTCCTTCATTCTGGAGAAGTAGACACGGAGGTAGATGGAGTTGGTGCCACCGTCGTCGTCAGCGTCTTCCTGGACACTCTTGGAAAATTCCACTCTCAGCTGGAGGGGATTGTCCTGAATTCTCAAAATGGGTGAGTGAGGACACAAGATGTGCATAAAAGGTCCTTTCACACTATGTCAAACCCACACTTATGCTTTCTACTATATGCCGGAAACCTCTGTTCCCACTCTGTCAAACCGAAACTTATGCTTTCTACTATATGCCGGAAACCTCTGTTCCCACTCTGTCAAACCGACACTTATGCTTTCTACTATATGCCGGAAACCTCTGTTCCCACTATGTTGGACCGACACTTTTGCCTTCTACCGGCTGTCGTAGCGCTCTGTTCACAACTGTTGTCAATTCAGTCCAGTACAGTTGACTCCATGGCTGCGATGGATTAGGATGAAGAGCTGGTTCTCATGTGATACTTTTATAATAAAAGAAAGAAGAAAGTGAAAAAATAAAATATTGGGTGTACCAAATTCTTGCTGAAAGATTTTCTCTATGACCATTTCAAACAAGTAGGATTATCATTTCAGTATTTATTTCAAACTCCATAATAACAAGTTAACAACTTTAAATAAATTAACAAACAACATATCAAATAATTGGTAAACAAGGTACTATCGGCGTATGCACCTCTATGCTACTGAGGGTGATCACTCGCTCGCTCCCTTGTTTGCCTTGAACTACTCGCTCTGAATGTCAGAAGCGACTTTCAGAGGGGGTAGTCGGCTTGTTTATGCCTAAAGTACCAATCTGTAGTCACAGTTCATAACCTCTATTACTAAAAGCGTAAATTTGTTGTTAAGGGAAAATGGAGTTGGAGGGTGAAGGTTTGTATGTTGGGAGCAAAATTGTTTGTGTGGTGTTGATAATTCGAGCCATCGTACACTGTGATGGAAACACAAGCGCAGTTAGGCCCGAAGTGAGTTGGTGTATTGTGTAAGTAAGATCTAGTCGAGCTGAAAGAAAATAGATAAAACTAAATTAGACACTAAGCGAACATGGCTTTGATGAAAGTGCAAGTGTGAAGAAAAATGATTCTAGTTTTGGGGAAGTGTGGGGATGAGGACCCAAGGATTTGGCAATGCTGAGAAACAGGAGTGGTTAGTAGGAAGGGGATGATTGGGAAGGTATGTAGGTGTTTTGCCCATTCGAGTCGGGGCTTCTTGTATTTCCTTGGTTCTCGGATGTCGTACTGGCCGAGTCTTCTAACTATGGCGTTGTCTTCTACCTCACGGGCTTGTTTGTAGAATTTGCCACCTCGCTGCCGGAAGATTTCTTGTAGAGTCGCACTACCGGTGGTAGCGTGTATGTGCGCATTGTTAGTTTGGGTGTTCACACCTAATATACACCTAAGTACCTTGTTTTGCACTACTTTTAGAGTATATAGCACTGAATCGGAAGCATACCCCCACGCCTCGCATCCGTATACCAGAATAGGCTGTACTAAGCTCTTGTAAAGCAGCAGCTTGATATTGTTCTCCAGCACTGGGCTCCTAAACAGGCAGTAATTTGCAATGAAGGCCTCAATTGCTCTTTTACTTGAGTAGACTACATGCTCGTTCCATGTGAGTCTGGAATCTAACATCACCCCGAGGTATTTCATTGACTTCTTTTAGGGGATAGCCTCCTTCAACACTACAAGCTGGACCGGGGCTTGGGGTCTCCTCCTCGTAATTATCATGGCTGTCGATTTCTCTGCGTTGACCTTTATCCTCAATTTGTCCAGCCAACTGCTAAGCTCGTCCAGGTACCGCTGCAGTTGGAGATGAGCGTACTTCACGTTCCTGTTGGCAAAGTAGAACAGAGTATCATCTGCGAAGAGCCTAGTACTGATAATCGGGTCCATGGGGATGTCAGCAACATACACAGTGTAAAGGAACGGTGAGAGTGCCGACCACTCCGGCACCCCCACAGTGATACTATGAAGATGCGACCTTTTACCTTCCATCTTGACTTGAAAGTGTCATCCAGTTAGAAAGCTCTTGATTAAATGTACATAAACCCTTGGGAAATTGGCCTGGATCAATTTGTAAATAAGGCCAGCGTGCAAGACCTTATCAAACGCCTTCTCTACATCCATGAATACAGCTAGCGTTATTTCCCTTTGATTAAAGCTCTCTGTCATGTCCTCCACTAGGCTCAGGACTGGGTGTACCGTTAAATGACGGTTCCGAAATCCGAAATGGATGTCGGGGATAATTTGATGCTCTCTGCCGAAGGCTTTCAATCGCTGCAGAATGATTTTCTCAAAAAGTTTTCCTACACTGCTAAGCAGACTGATGGTCCACCGTGTCTGCGTGAATTTGCAGTCCTTGCCTGGTTTGGGCAATGAAACGACGTTGGAAACCTTCCACGCCTCCGGGAAGTAACCTGCCAGTAATGCCACTGAAAACAATCTTGTTAAAAACTGGATTACACATTCCGGAACGTGTCACAACATCTCGTTTGAGACCCTGTCGTGACTTGCCACTTTCCATAGCTTCAGCTTTTACACCTGGCGGGCGACTTCATTTCTGGTGATAGGGGGCGGTAGCTCTATAACAGGATCTACTAGGTATACCCCAACCGCTCTTTTTACTGTCCTGGTAAACTCTTCATCTTGGGGCTCTGAGTTAGCCTTGAACTGGTCTTCAAGAGATTCCGCAATGGCCTCTGCCTTGGCCTCGCCCCGGTATTCCAATCCCCTCATTCCGTGGATGACCGTGGTCCCTGCCTTTCCTTTCGTACCATTGAGCTGTCTCGTCCCATTCCACACGTTGGCATCCCCTGCAAAGTGTTGGCTACATACTCATTCCAATTGATGATCTTCAGAGATTTAACCTTTCTACGCACAAGGGCCTTAGCCTACTGTACTCTGAAGATGCCTCGGATCCCGGTGCTGCTGCCATTCCCTGCGTGCTTCCCTCTTCAGGGCTATCAAGTAACTCAGCTCCGGGTCGTCCATCTTCAAGAAAACCGGTGGCGTCTCGAATACAGTTGTCTTTCGGTATGCCTCGAGTAATGTGAATGTCAGAATAGTGATGGAACTGTTCACTTCTTCCGGGGAGTTGATCTCCATGTTCAATGGAACTGCATCCATCAATACCCGCCGATACTCGTCCCAGTCACTCCTGGGGATATTACTCCTAAGGAACGACCATCTTGGGTTTGTCTTCAGGGCTATCCTTCCGAAGACCGGGAGATGGTCGGGGCCAAGTTCGTTTAAGGCTTCGAGTTCTTCCGGAAGCGTATCTAGATCCGTCAGGCCGACATCCAGAACATCGGGAAGATACCAGAACATCGGGAAGATTCCTATAATTGAATGGGTAGAACGTCGGCTCGTTAGTCGCCAGGACTGTGTAGTTCTTGATTGATTCTTGGCCAGCAAGTGTCTGACGTTCTTGATTGGACACGTGGCTGTTCCAACTCGTATGTTTACAGTTAAGATCGAGGAAATCCCTTTTTGACGTGAGCCTGTCTAGGTCAACGATGGTGAATGAGACCGCAGGGCCTCTGTAGACAGCGGTAAACACTATCTGTTTCCGCCCTGTGGGAATAGCTATCGAAGTGGATTCAATATAGTCCATAGCCGGTAAAGATCGTTTGATAGTGTACAAGATTACTGCGCAACAACACGGGTGTGCCCCCTCCCCGGCCAGCTGCCCTATCGTTAGGATACATCTCGTATACGTAGAACCGCATCTTCTTCTGTTCCGATAGGTTTATCTCACAAATCAATGCTACATCGACTCCATACGTCCTCAGAAGTGGTCGAAACTCATGTTCTTGTTGGGCTATGCCATTAGCGTTCCAAAACAGTATGTTCAATAACTCTTCTACACCTCTTCCTTGATCAGTTACAATCGTAGAAGAATTCGGTTGCAGCTTCCAGAAGAAGCATTACGTTTGTTGACTTGTCTGGAGCATTCTTCAGCCGTACGAGGTACTTCCTAAGGAGTTGGAATAAGCCCACCACGTTGATATCCTTGAGAATTTGGAAAAGGTCCTTCAAGTCCGAGGATTCTTCCGTGGAACGGTTTTCTTGTTTGTCCTTCTTGGCAAGCCTCTTGACGACCCCACTGTAAGATTGTTGATTCAATCCCACATATGCTGCTGATGTTGGTTGGCTAGCAGTAGATTGCTGGCCAGTTGAGGAATTGCAATTCCCAGCCACGCGGGCAGCAGGGCTAGCCACTTTACTTTCCCTTTCTTTTTTCTTTTCTGACACCTGGTTTTTCTTCTCCAGCTCTCGTAGATAAATAGGGATTTGCGGTAATTTGCTGCATGCTGTCCCTTACAGTTTACGCATTTTGCTGGCGTTATTTTCTCTTTTTTCTGGCACTCTACTGTCAGGTGACCTCCTAGACACTTGACGCAGCGTGGTTTTTGGGCACAGTAGTTTTTAGTGTGTCCAAAATGTTGGCAGCGGTGGCACTGAAGAATTGTACTCTGTGAAGCACGATACTCCTCAATCTTGACTACAGTATGATTGAATGACCGTTACCTTAAAGACCTCACCCACCCCTTCTGTCCTCGCCAAGGTGCAGACAAATATCGGTAGGGGTCTCCGTGTCCCAGATTGGGGAGATAATTTCGAGTATAACTGTCTCACATCGGTCGGCGTGAATCCCCTGTTCTCAAGTTCCGCCTTTAAGTCTGAGCTGGGCATACTTGCGTGAAGGCCCTTGATAACAGCCTTGAAGGGCTTGTCCTTTGGAAGTACATACGTAAAGTGTTCTAACGTGTTTTGTTTGAGTAGCTTTAACAGGGCGGAGTAATCTCTGAATGAAGTCGTGACCACCTTAATCCCCTGTGCAATACAATACACCTTGTAATCGTCTTGCAAGCCGCTGTTTAGGAGCTTTATAACATTGTTGTATTGTGTCGCGTTAATTACGACCACCGGAGGGGTCTTTATACTCTGCGGGGTGGAACTTTCCTTCATGCCTCCACTTGGTTGCCCCGTTTAACTGGTCACTGTTTCATCCTGTAGGCTAGACAAGCTAGCAAACTTATTGTTCACTTTTATAGCCTTCGACTGACGAACTTCCTGTCCCGGCCTGGTCCTGAACTACCGCTTGAGTCCAGAGACTGGCTCAAAGGTTTTATCAGTTTCTATTGAAAGTATTGGATAGGTGTTGGATGGACCCCCTTCCTGGCGGCCTTAGTCCTTCAACGTCTACATCCGAGTCGGAGGACATTCCCTCCTCTTGACTCGTCCCTTGCGGTATACCACTCTACCTGACTTCAGTCGGCTCGGAATATATCGCCACACAAAAAATAAACCTAATTCCACTCAACGTTGTAAAACCAAAACGCACTCAACTTCACTGGCACTGGCACTGGCTCGCACTGCACTGTCGATGTCGAGGTTGAGGGTGATCGGCACTACAGGTTTCATATAAATAGTACATTGTTTGGTATCTTTTAGGCTGGTATTCTGGGGACTAGGAGCCTATGGTTCAAGTCCCGGAAAACTGTACAGATTTTTTTTCCTTTTATTTAATTTTTTTCTTGGTTATTTAATATATCTATGGTGAAATGAAATCATGACATAAAGTAATACATTAAATAATGTTAAGAGACAATGGGTGTGACAGAAAAAGGAGAAGACTTAGTCATGGAGGAGGAAGAGGAGGAGAATTGGTGAGGAAAAAGGATGCACTGGAGAATCTTATGCCCAAACATACCCAGTCAGTGACTGGAAAATGTTCATGATGATGATTATGATTATGAATAGAGAAAGGAACTATTAAATTAATAAACTCCAAATGGAAACCCCCCCTTCAAACGAGTAATTTGTTCAATTCAATTTAAGACTAATTAATTATACCTCTAGAATACAAGTTCAGGTTACAAAATATAGATATTTGTTTTAAAACAGATACATACGTGGGTATGTTCACAGAAAGGAGGCTCTGACAGTAGGCTTAGACAAACCACCATGTAAATATTTGGGGCTCACTTACACATTAAATGTTTGTCAAAGGTTTCCTTAAAATACAATAAATAACAAATATCCGGACTAAGCCAAAATATCCACATAATTTTTAACTAAAATGTTCGTGGTTTTATTCTTGATATATCTTTTTTTACTACAGCGTTTTAATCTCAGATCGGGTTACACGCGTGTGAACTAATTACTATAATGTGATAGGGGTAATTAAGGTTGAATTTAGAGGAAATGTTCACACATTTTTGTGGAGAGAGAGATAGAGAAGGTGCAAAACATTTAGTAAAAAACACCCTCAGTACACCTAACTTGTAGAGAGCCCCAATATCACCGGTATTGTTATTCTTGTCTGTTGCAATAAATACGTCTTTGGACATTCAGCCCCCATAGCGGGTCATTTATACATGTATGTTATACTACAAGTTTGAATAAAGTTTACGAACTGTGAGAAAACACAGATATGACTGGTTCCGAACCTCTAAATATATGTATTTATCGGTAAAAGGGTCCTAGATTGGTGCCTCCACTCCCCAAAAACCTCCATGTCGGCAGACATCTATAAATTAAATCAAGACTTCAAATATGGTATTAAATTATAATATATACAAAGTTGAGAATTAGTTTTAAGTGAGTGTGGTGTTATGTTCAAACAGACAAGTGACGAACGTTGTGGTGGATGATGCCGATCTTCCCATTGACGTGGTCAAAGAGATAACAGACAGTATCACTTCCCACTACACCGAGGGAACCACCGAGAGGATTGCAGCCGCGTTGAGGGTCTACTTCGACAACGCCGTCAGAGAGATCGACTTCAGTCTATATGTCTAAATATTGGTTGTATCTGAAGTTATTGCTCCTCTAAAAAAAATATTGACAATCAACGCTGATTTGTTGTAATTTAACTTTTACGCCTTGTTTGCTGAAATTATTCTCAAAGACTTTTATTATGCCAATTTGCAATACCAAATATGACTATACTGCTTACATCAATAAAACCATCTTAGTATATCTGTAGTTGATTGTCTAAGTCTTCCAACAAATAAGTTTATAAAGAAATAAACATTAATTCGCAACGATATAGAATGAAAAATTCGAATGTTTAAAAATATATAATTGCATGTAATTTTCCCAAAAATCCATGTTGATTGGGTTTTTGGATAATAATTTGCCATTATATTCATGTGGCCAAGACTATTGCTACACTACTGCTCCTAACACTAGGATAAGTTACAATCACTTAGCTAATCAATAATTCTAGTTCGGTAAGGAAATATTTATTTTTAGGGTTTCATAAAATACAGATTGTGTTGGCGTATTCAGGCAGAAAGTCTCTTAAAATCCTAAAACTAAAAATATATTTTTTAAACCTTACAGCCGCACATCTGAAGTGTAATGATCAGTAGCATACGCACGTGGGAGAGGGGGGGAGCTTGAGGGGGCTCGAGCACTCACTACCGTAGTTTGGGGATAACCAGATATCTACGCAGACCTGAAGGAGAAAATAAAATTGGGGGGGGGGTTGGGGGGATGAGGGAGGAAGGGCATGACCAGTTAACTATTGTGAGAAAAGAAAATATCAAGTGCTGCACAACCTTGTGTCGATCCACCTAGTAGTCCTAATTAATGATCTTGCAGTCTAGGGAGTGGCATAGGTCCTGAAGATTGCGGCAGGTTCCAAATCTCCCAGTTTCACACGTGGTTCCATTGAGGAGTTGTTCAGTGGCTAGAACCATTTATAAATAATCAGTGATTTTTGTGACAGTAACGGTTAACGTTTAACTTGGACGGTTAAGCTAAGTTAAATTTATGCCTAGTTATTGACTATTTTGTTAGATTATCATGTTTAAAGTACTAACAATTTAAATGATCAAGTCAACTAATAGCAATTAAGATCCTTCCATAAAGCTTCTGAGTATAAATTATGGTTTTCAATAATTTATCTCCGATGGTTGAGGGAACCTCCTTCCCCCAACATTCACCTACTTTTGAAATCATTGATACTTGTAATGATTACATAATGGTGATACTAATTTTGTATTTATCAATTTTCCTATTAAATATGACATTATAGTACATTACAAACATAAATTTATACCAATGGACAAGTTATTTTTTACAAATATGTTTTATTTTGTGCTTCAAGCTAGAGCTATTGTTTAGCAAAATCTTTGTAACTATAGGATGAAGTACGCTAGTCTTTACTTAAAAAAAACTAAGCTATGGTGCTCCTATACATCCTTTATGATTGTTTAAAACAATTGGGCTTATTTGTTTTCTAGAAAGACAATATTAGTGATCAAACAATCTGGTTTGAAGTAGATAAATATACATTTTTTATTATTATTACCTTCCTAAAACTTTCTTGGATTATAGGCGTACAGTTATACTGTATTTTAGTATTGATGAGGAAGGTTGTCTTTTGTGTAAAAAATTCTCAAATTTTCATTGAGGGAGAGTGAGAAATAATTTTTAGAACAATATTCATCAGTTCACTTGTTTGGGATTCAAAACCCAATCCTCACATGACTAGTAATCCATTTTATCACGAGAGGGACGCCTTATACCATGCTATCACCAATGAGGTATAAGTACTTTAATGTTTCTTAAAGTAAAAAAACCTTAATCTAGATATATGAGTGATTGTATTATTAAACATCCAATATATGTTTTGCAATTTTATTATAAATCAAGTAAATTTCAAATTCTATAGTAAAACTAGTTATATTCTGTATTTCATAGATCTGATCTCTTGTTGCTGTCTACATAGCTAGATTTAACGGTATAAGCAGGCATACGTGACCCATTTAGCTATATCCCTAGTATAATTCCTTTAGCACCAAGTTATATATGTAATAAATTTATCATCACAAAATGAAAAAATATATATAAACTTTTACAAATGCCTAATTTAATATAAAATATAGATTCTATTTAGATTTATCTTTTCATAATAGGTTATGTGGATTAATTTAGTCTTGATTATTATTTAAATTTTGAAATTGTTGTAGATGGTAAAGGTTCATATGTAAATTCAGTATAGTATAATTTTTTGAAAGTCTTCACAATTTTTAAAATATGTGGAAAGAAAGGAGTGTATCTTACAAAGATATGAGTAGCAGATTGCAATGCAGAGCATCAAAGATACACTTGAGTTAGGTCAAGCTTACAACTTGACATCGTTGAGCCCGTCCTTTAAACTTTACGTCCACCATGTCAATCAACCGAATATTCTCACGAACCCATACTCATTTCGAGGGTTACTGTTATGTATTTTGGCTATGGGGGACCTGAGTAAATTATGAGTCAGTCTCAGTTGGTGTATATAGAAATATCAAATGTCATGCACCAGTTACAGGAAGCATATTTTATAAAGCTTAGAAATATGTATATTATTATGGACATGCTTCTGCATCCAAGGTTTAAAAAATAATATTTTTATACATATAGAACATTGGTTCCCAACCAGAAGTCCGTGAGAGCCTCGGAAGTGATCCGCGAGTCAAAGCGCCCACCCAAAATCAAGTAAAATTTGAGAAACAACTGGCCTATCTCGTGGACATTTTATCTGGGTTTAAACACCTGAATTTGCAGCTACAGGGTTATGGAAGTGAAAAGCTAGAAGGTGTTGCCAACATTTTTGTGTTTGAACACAAACTTTGTGCATTTCTGTGCAATATTGATCTGTGGATTGACAAAGTTCAGGAGAAAAACTATCCAGCATTTACGACGTTGAAAGACCTTGCTGACGATAAGAACTACACTGCCGATCACGTATGAGGTCCAAAATAACGTCTTGTATCAGTTATAAATATTCAAGGACGAATTTACACGTTATTTTACAGAATATGGCAAAAATGAAAGTGAATTCATCAAGAAACTAATGTAAAATCCATTCAGTGTCAAACCCAAGGACCTTTTTGATGAAATCTTAGAATAGGGGAAATAGGTGATTGAACTTCAAAACCATAGTAATTTCAGGGAATCTTTTATTCTGATGTATACATGGAATTGTTGTGGTGTAAGAAAGCGATATCTTACCCAAATATTCGCCGAGCCGGCTTACGGTATCTGATGGTGTTTTCGACAAAAAAAATTGTGAACAGAGATTCTACACTTTACCTTTTATCAAAAATAGGCAAGAATTGGGCTGTATGCAAGCAATTACGTGTTTTAGCTAAGAGCAAGAGTATAACCCCAAGAATTTATCAATTGGTGAAACAAATTCAAACTCAAAAATCACACTTAATATCTTTAGAAATACAATGAGTTAGTTTTACTTTATATTTTATCTAACGTTATACAAGTTTTTCGAACACATTTATTTATGAAAAAAGTATTGTAAAAATTGTGATATTTGTATAACCAATATAATAATAATAATAATTATTATTTTTAACTTAGTTTTCTTAAGTTCCTAAGCTAGAGGAGAGATGTTGACAGGAAGTAAGGGGGGGGGGGGGGNAAAAAAATTTGGGGGGGGGGGGGGGGGGGGGGGAGGAGAGTGGTTCGTGCTCTTTTCAATTTTCGACTGGGTGGTCCGCGGCCACCCTAATGCTGGAAACTACTGCTCTAGACAAATTATCGCTATCCAGTATTTACACCATTGAGAACATGAGAGATGTAACACTATCCATTGTGAGGAAGGTTGCACATGAGACAGCTGTAGCTCCACCACCTGTAAGTGTTGCAGGCAATTATTGTTCAGAATGAATTCAGCCTTGGCGTTGACTTCCGCTAGGTGTATTTATTGCTGCTCTGTAGAAACTGAGTACCTGGGATCGCGCTGTTCCCAGTGAGGTCTGTTTCAGCAGGCATAGTTTCCTTAGTAACCCAGGTGCCAAACGAGTATCTAATCAGCTCCTCATTGACCTGTCAAAAGAGTTTATCTGAAGTAGTCATCTATCAACGTCTATGACGCAATTTTTCATGATGACATGATCAGTTATTTTCCCTTACAATCTCCTCCGGGTAGTCAAATTGATATTTTAAGAAAATTACCTTTCTTGAAATACTAAAATTGGTGTTAATAGTCAGCAAAAGCATATGACTACACTATAGCACAACTGGATGCTGGTATATTACATCTGTTATGTCCGCGATTACCTTGACTTTTCGTTCTTTGCACAGTGAAGTGAAAGAGATGATACTTTTATCAAGCCACCCAGGTTAAAATTAGAAATAATTTCAATACAAGATCTCTTAGACCTTAGTGAACACAACACATTTTTTGAACCTCAGGAATAGTGACAGTGTTTACATTTATACTCTAGCTCTGACTGATGCTCAATCAGATGTTTCGAACGTTCGAGAACTTATAATACCAGTAATGAAGAGGGCCAACTTAATCCTGAGGAACTTCTCTGACTATTTTTTATAGCTTTCTCAAAATTCCCGTCTCTATATCTTTTATTTGTGCTATAGCTATTGGTCAGGTAGATACATATGATACAAAGGTAATAATAAAATTGAGAAACAACTAAAATGCAAACACATACCGCGTAGCGTCTGAATGCGTGCGATTTTCATCTACCTCCATGCATTGATTTGATTCCCCGCAGTGCTTAACCATGACAACACTGACAGCCAGTCCTCTGCCAAAGTCTATCATCTTGGCCCCCACCTTCTTACCCTAGAACTTGTTGGTATTTTTCACAAATCACATGCATAATCTCTACACAATTATTATTTGCTAGAATCTATCAATATGTATAACTTTTCTTTCACTATGTGTTTTAGTGTGGATCATTACACTATGTTATCTGCTTTTTATTACTATCCTAGACTTTGTTCCTTTGAAAATATTTCTGGTAGGCTAGTAACTTAGGTTAATTTAGTTAAATTCGTAAGGAAAATATATCCTTTATGAGATTAAGTTTAATGTATGTTAATTCAATACTAGCCAGGATTGATATATAAATACCTATTACTAGAGGCATGTTTGAAAAATAAAGAGACAAAGTGTCGATGTTATCAGGAGGAGTTTATTTTTTTTGTCAGTATACTGAGCTTCCTTTCACTTTGGTTTGGCATTACGAAAATAGTTTTTGTTCAGGAGAAACGTTATTAAAATGGCAGTGACAATCCAAGATCCCGCCAAACGTGAAGTTGGGTCCGTGATACCTTTTCTGAACATAGAAAGTAAGCGCCTAGCAGATACTCACAAACAAATTTTTGATGTTTATGGTAATATTATGAATTGACAATATGTGACGAGATTGTGCCATAAGTTATTATGAGGAAAAACTAATGTGTACCATGAACAAAGGAGTGATAGGCCATATTTAACCTCTGAGGACTTTATTAAAAAAAAAATTCAAGTTGTATGGCATTTGACGATAAGAGTGTTCCATGACATTACTCCTGAAGTGTCTAATACTACGATTCATGAAACCATGAGAAAAACATTAGGTTATAAAAACTTGTGCGTGTGCTGGGTGCCTAAAATGTTAACGGATGACCACCAGAAAAAACTTATGGCATTCACGCTGACGTTTCTAGAGCGTTACGCAGATGAAGGATATCAGTGTTTGAGCTATATTGTGACTAGGATTATCTAGGGATTATCTAGGGATAATCATCACATTCCTGAATCAAAGCACTAGTCATAGCAATAGTTCCATATGTTTTACCACAAAAGTAAATAATTCAAAGAAATGGCTTCAGCATAAAAAAATGTGCCTACAGTTTTCTGGGATGGAAGAGGCATCCTCCTAGTTGACTTTATTTCTATTGGCACAACAATTAATGCCAATGCATATTGTGAGAGCCTGAGATGGCTTCGACTGGCCATTCAGAACAAAAAGGGGAATGTTGACTGATGTCATCTGGCTGCTCCAAGACAATGCTCGAACACAAAAAGTATGTGCCGGCATTGAGCTGATTGACAGTTTCAATTGGAAAGTTTTGGACCATCTCCCTTACATTCCAGAGCTCACGGCTAGCGACTATCACTTGTTTCTTCACCCGAAGAAACATCCTGGTGGAAAAAAATCCATAAAAATTATGAGGTGAAAGAAGATGTCATAATGTCATAACAAAGTTCAAAGGAGAGTCGACGGACTTTTATGACTTGGGAATACAGAGGTTGGATCCCAGGCTTAATAAGTATTTAGACAATGGTGATTAATTTGTTTAAAAATAAACTTATCAATTTGTAGGTTGATTTCACTAAAATTTTAGCAAATAAATTTATTTGTAAATAATATGATTATTGTATCTTCACTTCCTGGACAATCTTTATATATATATATATATAATATACGATTTATAATACATATATAAAATGTATATAAAATATATATAAATACGATTTATAAAATAGTAATGTACAACATATATAGTCATATACATATATTATAAAAGGTGTTGTAAATATATGTATACAATATAATATATACATTTGTATATAATGTATACATACAAATTTTAAACATATTCTTTAAGGAAGAAAGAAACGATGTACAAATATGTATAAACAAAAGACAAAGCATGAGGGAAGAAATATAAAATTTACAGTCATAAGCCGTATCTCGATTATAGTTAAATACATTAAAAAATGACAACTGGACACAGGCTTGGATCTTTGGTTCAGTGTACCAATGCTCTATCAATCATCTACACAATGATCGTGCCGTGTTCAAGGTCATTTTCACTCATATTTAAAATCAGAATCTTTGATTAACACGTTAATATCATCTGCAACTAGGAACTAGCTGGAATATAACAGCCGTCGGCAAATTAGTTGTGCCTTTATACTGGCAATAGTAAATATGCATTGTATGTTCCAAGCGAGTCAATATGAAATTAAGTAACGCTTTACAATTAAGTGTATATGAAAGGAAGATTTTGTAGATAAATTATTATAGCTAAGGAAATGAGCCATATCTATATTATTTTTTCGAATTAATTCAAAAATTACACTTTAATATGAATTGAAAGCAGGACCTTTGGCTTAGTACACCAATCAGGACAAATACTGACAATTAAGAAATATCTTACCCAGAAAACTTAATTCATTGGCAAGTACAATTGTCTGAAGGAATTTTTCCCCCACCTCTCCGAGACCCTTGGTTCACTAACCTCTTGGATTGGAGGCAGTCAAACATTGAAGTGGAAAGAAAGATATGAACGTGTAAGGAATAAAGCCTTTCCACTTCTGCAATCCTTAAACCCACCAGACCCCGGATACATGTACATATTACAGACTGGTGCTAGTGGCATAACCATGAGACCCTTTATAAACCAGGAAAAGAATGGCAGAAGAAATATATCATATATTATGCTAGTTCCAAACTCTCTGTAACAAATCAGAAATATCATTGCAAAAATCAGGAGTGCCTAGCTATCACCTGGTATATTTAACGCCACCATTTGTATCTGGATATGACTTTATCATTGAGGACTGATTCAATGTTTTGGATCAGTCTCTATTCCATACAACGCAGAAGGCCCAAATTGATTCAATTATCCTTACTTATCCAAGAACACTAGTATAAATACCACATAGGCTTGGTTGAGAGAATGAACTTGCAGATGAATTGTTCCAAGTTACAGAATAAGAGAAAAACTTACATAGTCCTTCCATTGGAAAACATAACTACCCCAACACACTGATGACCACACACATATGTCAGCAAGCCCAATATCTCATAGAACAATTAATACTTGAGAACAACGCTGATAGAAAGCACCATTAACCCAACATATACGTAGACCCAACCAACGAGTCCCCGAGAGCCACCATTTTCAAAAGAGTGATATGTGGATCACTTATGAGCGGGAATTAAGACCATCAAAGTTTCTTCTAGAGGTATATATATTTTCGCATAAATATGTGCATGCATCTCTAGGCATTATATTATGTATATATATTTAGTATGCACCACAGTCAAAATTTGTTTTGATATAATTTTAATTTTAAATGAATGGTATTAGTAAATAAGATACGATAAATAAAGATAAATAAAATTCTGTTAACACATATAATTTTTTCGATCATCTCAACTCTTCCCCAGAGTTTGACCATCCAGATGAGTCCCAAAAATTCAATTCTAGGGTTGCACCCTTGTACGAATCCCAATGATTTCATCACGCTACACGATAAACACTTAAAGCAATACACACACTTGACGTCAGAGGAGCATAGAGCCCTAGAATTTCCATGGAACTCAAGGAAGAAAACGTCAAAAATAACAAAATATCCGTATAAAACTCATCTTACACGTATGCATAGAATTCGCTCAACATCCCTAAATCAGTTTACATTGCACTCTCCCCAATAAATACTATCGCCAATAAATTTGTTTCTTCAATATACCATTCTAATTACAAATAACTGACTCCCGATCTCCCCAACGTCCATCCAGAATATTTGTTCTCCTTAAACACTCTATGTTCCAATTAGTCTCGATGTCACTTTCTTAAGGATTGGCGGAAAATCTGAGACAAAAACCAGCTATAATAAGGGACAATATAACCCTCTGTTTTCCCCAAATTCTCACACGAGCAATGCTACGCTTCTCTTACTAAACCAACACCAAAGCCATAACACTTTAAACCAGTGGTTTCTGAACTGTGTGCAGCGACACTCTTGGGCACCGGGGCTTGCTTACAGAAGCGCCGCGAAATACTCCAATATATTAAAAGAAATGTCAACTCACGTGGTTTTAGAAACGGATTATCGATGTGCCATGAGTTGTTGGAAGGACACCAAAAGGGCACTGTACACACCATTAAACATTTCACTTATCAAGAGTAGTACTAGATGGCGTTCAATGTCAGAGTTTTAATAACAAATTTTAATAACTCTGTCTTATTCTAGTATACAGCCGTGTAAAAAGCAGATGTTTCTCAGCCCACCGCGAACAGAATTAGGTAATTCAGTGCATCAATTTTTATATAACGATTTAATTGCTCAAGCTATTTATCAAACTCTCTCTTTACCTATTCCGCAACCTTGATTTATTGAAAATTGAACCAAGTCATTGGTGTTGTGATCAAGTAAACTTTAAAATGTTTTGGTTCTTCTTTTACTAAAAATTTACAAATTTTAATTGAACATTAATAAGCACTGTAGGAGTGAAAATTAAGAGGACTCACCCCAACTTGTGGTGGGTGTTAAGAAGCTGAAATTTAGTAAATACAACTACAGTTATTTGGATTTTGGCCTTACATCAACAAATGTCAACTATGAAGAGAAATCGTAGTATGAAATATGTATAAAAGATTTATCACTGGAGTGCATGCTTTCAAGTAAGCTGAAACCCCATTTAGAAACTAATCATATAAACATGTTTAGTAACCTTGCGACTATTTCTCCAGAAAGATAAAATAATTAAAATAACAAATTTGTACCTTTTCTCAGCAGGTGTCAATACCAATCAATGCTTTCCTAGCCTCATACAAGGTTGCATATAGAATCGCAAAGTGTTATAAAACCCATTCTATCGCAGTAAAGCCAATTCTAGCGGCTGCTGTAGAATTGATTAATATTATTTTTGAAGAGTCTGGGGGAAATCTGCTTTAAATGTACCTTTTTTATCAAAATAATATCAGTCGCAGAATCTAGCACATGGCGGAGGATCTCAATGATACATTTATTGACCAAATCAAAAGAAAGGAATTTAGGTTGCAGATGGATTACGCTACTGACAGTGATAAGTATGCACATTTGATTTGCAATGTATGATTCATATATGGAAATTACACTGTGGAAGAACTTTTTTGTAAAAGTATCACTGCCAGTAAAGCATAAAAGCTCAAAACTTGTTCGAAATCCTGGAAACATTTGTAGTTGAAAATAATTAGGAGTGGACAAGGTGCGTTGGTGTCTGTATTGATGATGGTCGTTTGAAGTCCGGCCATTATGGAGGATTGCAGGCGCTTATTCGAAACAAGGCTCCATATTCACGGTGGACCCATTGCATCATTTACAGAGAAGTACTTGCATCAAAGCATCTGAGTCCTAAATCGAGTCTTATAATATTTTCTGAATGTGGTAAACTTTATGTAAACTTGACCTATGATGAAAGCAAGGTTATTCAAAAATATTGTGTGAGGACATGGGAGTCGAATACACATCTTTGTTTTAATAATGCCCTTAGTGATTGATCTCTTGTAGCAATGTATTGTCTCATACTTTTGAATTACGGAAGAAAATTTCACTTTAATGGTTTGAAAAAACACGAATATGCCAAACACTTCGTGAAAACATGTATCTTTGGCAAAATTAAATTTCTTATGTGATATCTTTGAAAATTTACAATTGATGAATCTCACCCTGCAAGGAGGCAACAAGCACATTTTGAAATTGGTTGAGAAGAGTTTAGTTTTCAGAAAAATATAATACAGACACAGAGAAGAAAAATGAATGAAGACAGTGAAAAAGATTGTTTATCCTTGTTACATCAGTTTGTGATCTCCAAAGAAGTTGATTTCTCTCGAAACATAAAATCTATTTTTAAAAAGCACCTTTATCAGCTTATCAACTGGTTTGAAAAATACTTTCAAGAAGATGATATCTATAGGTTCACCTGGATTCAAGATCCATTCAGGACCAAAGCTCCATCTGAATTTACTTCTGTAGAAGAAAAAAATCTTATTCAGCTGCTTGGCAACAGTACACCAAAGACCAAACTCGACCGCATATAAATGACTTTTGTTTATCTTCTGCTAGGTGGTAAGGCTCAACAAATCTTAATTCTCATTTGCAACGTCATATTTGTGCGAAGCTGGGTTTTAGGTGGTCGATATTGTTCGAAAATCAACGTGTAAAAGTAAATTAAAGTGGTTGTGTCCAGTTTGATTCAATGATTTGAGAAAATGTTCAGTGAACAACAACTCACCCGTCCCACTAATAACGATATATTTATTAAATGATTTGATTGACCAAAATATATACATATTTAATACTTTTTAAATAAATGGTTTGTGAATTTTAAATATTTGCAAATGTTAACTAGTTATATGTTATGACCTTGGGCGCAGTGAAAAACCCCTGATACACTAATGGTGCCGTGAACCAAAAGGGTTTGGGAGCCCCTGGTTTTAACGATTAAAAATGAAAATTGATAGGTGTTTTGAAGTTGTTCAAATATATCTTCTTCTATATTTAACAATTTGTTGTAATTATAGATTTAGTATTTTAAGCGTTTACTTTTAAGCATATTTCCTTACTAACTTTAACAATATTTCTCCATTTTCTGCAAGAGTTTCATTAAAATTACTTAACAAATCTAAATCCTCCGCCTATCCTTATGGCTGCTTTGTACCCCTATTCTCAACGCTTCTTTACTCTCTTGCACTAGCCTAAGGCCATACTATATGGTTTACTTGGAAAGTAACGGAGAAAATGCATCTCCTTGTTTCAGTACATAAATCATTTCTAGAGTGTCTGAGTGACAAAAAAAACTCTTACTCTTTCACGCACATCAGTCAAATTCACCTCAATTTTAGGGTATCTCAAACTCACTGTAGCTAAATTTCATACATTTTGTTTCTTCTAACCGAATTAAAGATTTTTAAAATATATGTATAATTAATATAAAGTCAAGTTATATTCCCATTTTAAAATATATGTATAATTAATATAAAGTCAAGTTATATTCTCATTGTTTTAATAATGTTTGCCGAGTGGTAAAAATCTCGCCTGTTGTTGGGTTATTTAATTGAAATTTTAACTTATGATCAACAATTAATTTTTCTGACTATGTCACCAATCTCCCATATTAAACTTTAATTATAAATTTATTTTGTGAATCTGTATCAAAGCAAACAAAGGCGTATGTGTTACATATTAAATAAATACAAAATAAATGGTATATTATATTATAAGTATCGAGAAAATTTTTGATAAGTCCCGAAGAACTAGAAGCTTTATCTTTAAAAAAAAATAATCAAAAAATCGTTATTTTGAAAATATTCTCATTAAATATTTACGGTTCTTAAGGATTTTTTTTATATAACTGTGGTCTAGTGGTCAAAGTTCCTGGTTACATATACAAAGGTCTAGGGTTCTATCACCAGTGATTACAGTTTTTTCTGTTTACTAGTAGGTTTGGATTGAGGTAATCTCAGTTTCATGTGCACTTATGAGGAGATACTTGAATAAATCATTAGAAAATCTCTTCTACCAAACTGTGGTTAATTACTTGAGGATTTTTTGTGTTAACTACCTTAAACCCTCTAGCAACCAATGTTGGCACTACCATCAATAATGAATGCTGATTAACGCTTGGTATAGCTCACCTAGGGGCTGACTCATGTAACGGAGAAATATTTGAAACTAGAACACCTAAAAACTTTATCAACTTTATACACAAAGAAAAATTACAATATATTCTGACCATTATAGGATGTTATTAGCTCAAAAAGTTGGGAGTAGACTGGCAATGGAAGGGGTAAATATACTTTTTATTCAAAGTATAGTTTATATACGCGTTATCTTGATTAAAAAAACCTTAACAATGATATCAATGTTTTGACGCAATATAAAATCATCCAAAATTGATATAATTGCGAGATTTTGATAGTTAAATATATTGTATTTGTCATAATATGAAGTGTAAAATCAATAGAAAATAGAAAAATTCTTAATAATCTCAAAAAATGTTAGATATAAAATATAAAATGGAAGAATTGATCTCAAACTCAAGTATGTGGTAGCTCTATTGTTAGTGTAAAGACATTGCTGTGTTTTATACAGTACATCTCTACCATTATGGTTAGTAAATCATACTAATATTATAAAGAGTAAAGATTTGATTTTTTGTTTAGTCATCAGTTTAGTTATCAGACTAGACTCATTTGTTTATGTTGTACATTTAGTTAATAAGTAAATAAGTGATTTAAATAGTTTTGTTTTTAATTTTAAATTTTTTTCTTAAATAGGTTATAGTTGTAGGTTGTATTTGTAGGTAGCTAACAAACGTTAAGCTTATGATTTAGTGTAAAGGCATTATTTGGTCATTTTAAAATGCCCAAAAGATCAAGATCTCAACTTTCTAGAAATAGTTCCCAGGTTAGGGCATCAAAAATACGTCGAAATGGAGAATCTTCGTCAGAAACTAAAAATCGTCTATCAAGTCAGAGAGAATATGCGTCGCAATCGCGTGCCAGTGAGTCGAGTATCGAGCGTTCACAACGTCTCGCTGAACAAAATATGAGAACCACTCAAATACGCGCGCGAGAGTCCAGTCTTGAGCGTTCACAGCGCCTAGCTGAACAAAATTTGAGAACCTCTCAAGTCCACGCGCGAGAGTCCAGTCTTGAGCGTTCACAGCGGCTTGCTGAGCAAAATTTACGAACTTCTCAAGTCCGCGCGCGAGAGTACAGTCTTGAGCGTTCGCAGCGGCTTACTGAACAAAATTTAAGAACCTCTCAAGTGCACGCGCGAGAGTCGAGTACTGAGCGTTTTCAGCGGCTTGAAGAGCAAAATGCAAGAAATATACAAGCTCGCCATAGGGAATCAAGCTCTGAGCGTTCCCAACGCCTTCAAGATCAGAGAGAGCGACAACAGACGTCCAGAGCTAGAGCTCGCAATCAAGTTTTGGCTCATAGTAATAGATCGGCTTTTAGATACGATCCACAGATTGATTATGCTCAACAGTCTTCCGTCCAAATCGGCGACATGACAAAGATCTGCCCTAAGTGTTCTGCCAAAAAATGGGCCGATGAAGCTAATGGCATGTGCTGTGCTTCTGGAAAAGTTAGTCTCCCCAATATTAAAGAACCGCCACAGCCAATGAAAAATCTTTTGACAAATAATCATTCGCTATCTAGACATTTTTTAACCAACATCCGTAAGTACAATAGCCTTTTTCAAATGACTTCGTTTGGTGCCAAAGAAATAAGAGAAGGAAATTTTATGCCAACTTTTAAAGTAGAGGGACAGGTTTATCATCTTATTGGTAGCCTTTTACCACCACAAGGCCAAAATCCACAATACTTGCAGATATATTTCATTTCAGACGCAGATCAGCTATCGTTGAGGTCAAACATAGCTCCAACGCTAAAAATCGATTTAATTAACGAACTACAGACCACACTGAATAGCCACAATGTATATATACAAAGTTTTAAACAAAATTTAGAACGTACCACTTCGGATAATTTAAAGTTAATAATCCATTCTGACCGCCCGCCGCAGACAGCACACCCGGGTAGATACAATGCTCCAGCTGTAAACGAGGTAGCCGTTCTCTTGGTTGACGAAGAAAAAGGCCCCAGAGATATAGTGTTGCACGGAAGAGACGGCCAATTGAAAAGGGTCTCTGAGTTACACCGATCGTATGATCCACTACAGTATCCCTTAATGTTCGTTAAAGGAGAAGACGGTTATTATTTAACTATTCCACAGCAAGATACAGCGACAAACAAAACTGTGACGTGCATGCAATTTTATGCATTTAGGTTGATGTTTAGAGCTGACTGTTTTAATCCATTACATTATTACAGGGACCTATTTAGTCAATTTATTGTAGATATGATGGCAAAAATGATATCGGAAAGATTGAATTACATATGTCGTAATCAACAGAGATTAAGGGCTGAAGAATACATTCATCTCAGAGACGCTTTAAATCAAGACGGAAATTTTGACCCATCAAATATCGGTCAACGCGTAATCTTGCCATCTTCATTCACAGGTTCTCCACGTTATCTGCATGAAAAAACCCAAGACGCGATGACTTATGTCCGAAACTATGGGAGACCAGATCTGTTTGTCACTTTTACGTGCAACCCCGAATGGCCTGAAATTAAAGCGGAACTACTACCTGGTCAGCGTTCTTTCGATCGTCATGACATAATTTCAAGGGTATTTCATTTAAAGATGAAGAAATTAATAAAATTATTCAATAAAGATGAAATATTCGGCAAAGTGAAATGTTTCATGGCAAGTGTGGAGTGGCAGAAGCGAGGTTTACCACACTGTCATATGCTGTTTTGGCTAGAAACAAAAATTCAACCAGACGAAATTGATAGTCTGATAGTTGCGGAACTGCCCAACCAACAAAACGATCCGATACTGTTCGATATCGTAACTAAAAATATGGTGCACGGACCATGTGGAGAGCATAACTTAACAGCACCATGTATGAAAAACGGAATTTGCACAAAAAAATACCCACGACGTTTGGTCAACGAAACTCAGACCGGAGAGGATGGATATCCAGTTTATCGTCGTCGTGACACCGCAAATGGAGGACAGAGTGCTTCGCTATATATCAGAGGCAGTAATTTTACTATAGATAATAGCTGGATTGTCCCTTATTCTCCACTTTTGTGCAGGACGTTTAACGCTCACATAAATGTAGAGTACTGCCACTCAGTTCAAGCCATCAAATACATTTGTAAATACATAAATAAAGGATCGGACCAAGCTACATTTGGCGTCAGAAACCCAAATGATGAAGTGGAAAACTACGTGAATGGCCGTTACATCAGTACATCTGAAGCTGCTTGGCGAATATTCGAATTCCCGATCCACGAGCGCCATCCTACAGTCTTACAGTTAGCTGTCCACTTAGAAAATGGGCAAAGGGTGTATTTCACCGCAGAAACGGCTGAACAAGTGGCCCGAAATCCACGCAAAACAACTTTGCTTGCTTTCTTTGAGCTCTGTAATGAAGATGAATTCGCAAAGACACTGCTATACCACGAAGTCCCGCAATATTTCACATGGGCCAATAATAAGTTTACAAGAAGGAAGCGTGGTGAGAACGTAGTTGGCCATCCAGGAATAAAAAAAGATGCTGCTTTAGGAAGAGTCTATGGTGTTCATCCTTCTCAATCTGAGTGTTTTTATCTTAGGATGTTGCTGCATCACGTACGCGGTCCAACTTCATTCCAGCACTTGAAAACNTCCCAAGGTCAAACCTTCGAATTAGTTGGGATCGATCTGCGAAAGAAATGTTTTACTCATGGTCAATTATACGTTGGCCTATCGCCCCTGAAAATCAATTTATTTTGCTGCCACAAAGAATATTCATACATTTACCTTATCAATGAAAATATTTCATTAAAGGATATTTAAAAAGTACATTTTCATGCTATTTTGTTCACAAAACCTCCTATTTAAATATAAAAACGTCACTTTCAAAACCTGTTATTTTGTTATTTTTTTCTCAATATCTGCTATTTTCATATTTAATTTACAAAATCTACTATTTGTTTTTTAATTTGAAATTTAAAATAAAATGTAGTGAAAGTGCCTATTGAATACCCCAAAATAATAATATATTTTTTAATATTATTTTTTAAATTTCAAAATCAGCTTAATCAAATATTTGTCAGAGTTTTTTTGAGTTTTTGTAAAATTTGAGAAAAGTGAAATAGCATGTTTTAGAAATGGGCTAGTCATATACAAACGTGAGATTATCTTTATATCAAACTATGAAAGGAAGTCTCCTGGTTTCTCAATAATGCTGTATCTCTGCAACCTAGAAATAGCAGTCTTGTATCAAGCCATTGCCACACTCGTGTCAGGTTTAGGACACGGTGAGTCATTTAATTGAGGAACATAACCTCATCATTAATATCAATGACGCTGTCCACTGTGATGCACGGGTCTAACGAGTACTTGTAAATACCTTGATAAACGTTGAAAAAGGCTACATGTGGTAGATAGGGCCTTTGCCCATTCTTTCCTCATAATTAATTTAAAAATAGTTTAGCCAGTGTACGGAAACCAATGTTTCTACAAATATAATCTAAATCAAGTTTTACTAATTTCTTTTCTCAATAAAATAGAATGTAATCTAATTTCTCCTCTTGTGATTAACGCGAAACTGGCCAATCATTGGGTTACTGCATAGCTTAACAAAATATCGATGTACCTATGAAAGAAGCCGTCAACTTTCGTAAACAGATGTATCGTAGTTCCACTCTTCGTGAACGGCTTTAACGGTGTAGCCTTTCTTAACGGTTTTGTGGACCTTCCTTGTCAATCACCTAGATACCTATAAGTAATATATATTTCTTTTCTAATGCTGATATTTGCTTAGTTTTTCTCTTCCCCACATTTTCTGTTCAGAATAAACATGAGTTTACCATGCATCGTGTCGGCAAGACGGCCACGAGTAAATGCCACGGAGGAGTCACCGTTACTTTAGCTATAACCTCTACTTGGTATATGGATGGACAATTTGTTTCCAAGCGAGTTGTTGGGTGGCTAAAGCCACTTACAAAGGTAAGGATACAATGAGCACACGTCCAAGTAAATGATCGTCTCTCTATGGGAAAGGTTTTCTTCGTGGTATAGCTTTATGCATTATGTACGTCTTCCAGAAAATATGTCGCTGGGACTTAAAGGATCCATGCTGCACACTTTGTTTGAAGGTACAACTGGTCTTTAGTCCTTTTCAGTGCGTTTCATAGCATGACCTCCTACATTTATATGACCGTGTAGACGTCATTTTTAAACTATTCCTGGCAGGCCCTGGTTGCCTCATGACGCACTTCCATGGTCTCAATTTCAGCCTTTTTTTATGTATAAGGTTAGCCTTGTCAAGATAACTGGAGGAGCACCCATTCCAATAACAAACCCGACACTGGAATACAGTTCTTTTATTTCCTGATTTATAAAATTCTATCTAGAAGTCACCTAGCACAAATGATTTAACAGGCATTTCCCGGATGAAGAATAAAGATTGGATGCTTCTGAGCCTCCCAGCAAAGCCAATGTACGGTGACTTGCGACTATTGGTCAGTACACCAGAATCAACCGTTATAAGCTGACTCAGGGGATAGATCAACATGGTCGCTCCTGTGATGTAAATTAATATTTTAAAAAGTAATGTACTCCCAATATTTTATAATATATATATTATTTCTTTATATACTTACTTACATACTCAATGGCATTGCTAACTCGAGAGATCATTGCCACACTTACAAAAGAGTACTACCTAGCCCCACCTGGTGCAGCTCTATTTAGTCTACTATATTATACCCTACACGTATCTTGAGCCAGCTCCATCCAGTCTACCTCATTACAACCTATCTCTATCTTGAGCTAGTTCTAGCCAACTCATTACACCCTATCTCTATCTTGAGCTAGCTCTACCCACCTCATTACACCCTATCTCTATCTTGAGCTAGCTCTACCCACCTCAATCACACCCTATATATATCTTGAGATAGTTCTACCCACTCCACCTCATTACACCCTTATCTATCTTGAGATAGTTCTACCCACTCCACCTCATTACACCCTATTTCTATCAGGTCCATTATAATTTTATCCTTCCACCTACCACTAGGTCTTCCCATAGGTCTTTTCTCATAGGATTTGGCAATCAGTATATATCTATATCTAGACTCCTTCATTCGAACTGAATGTCCTGTACACCATAATCTGCGAGATTAGAAAATTCTAACAATGTCTCGTGGTGAGTACAGGCTATGTAACTCACCAATATGTAACCTTCTCCATTCCAAGGCAGTGGTGTTGCGTGAAATTTATTTTTGGTAGGGCCAGGTCAAAACCAACCAGTAATGATTTTTTCTCCCCACATTTTAGTTTATTACATTAAATTAAATTAAATTAAATCTTCATATTTTTAAAAATCATTAGAATTACAAACTCACCAAGCAAATCTACAAATAGGTAGAATAAAATAATAGAGGTTTTTAATTAAACTACAAGGGATGACACTATTTCACTATTTGTACAAAAGTTGGGCATGTCTGTTCCTCTGACTGGTAAACATATCGCTTACTCTCTTGTTGAAGTTTGTAAATTCTGCAATTTCTTGCTTATGTATAGAACAATGAACAAACTGTCAGTAAATTTAACCGGTCTGCTTTCATGGTGTTCCTAAGGAACGATTCGATTCTTCTTAACGTACTGAAACCAAGCTCGGACTGCGGAATAAATCTGTGATGCAATATTTACTGGTTTTACTAAAGCTTGCCTCTTTCTACGCGTTCGGGTTGTACGCTTATGTAATAATTACGCTAAAAGTTTTAAGAATCGGGAAGGTTATATTAACATGAAGGTTACCCACATCTTCGCTGACGGAGAATGGAAAACCATTTTGGAAAAACTACCCTCTGTAAACCCGACCGAGATTTGAACCTCGATCTCCCCGTCATCGGCAGTGTAGTCTACTGTAAGAGTAGCGTATTAGACCAGGCGGCCACCGGAGCGGGTAGCATTTACTTTTACAAATATTTTAAATCTGTAACATTACGATGCATAATGTTCCAATTGGACCACGCCCAATACGGACGTAAATGGATGTATCGCATCAATTCATACTACCCGCTCCAATAAATTCAATTACATTTAGGATCCCTACAATAGTATTGTTCGCTGTTGTAGTTCTTGTAGGCTAAGAAGAC
>CABEEJ010000101.1:413763-449221 GCA_901482245.1 Timema douglasi
TTGTCTCTTATAGACTGGTCTATCAATATTATGATGGATTTCATGTTTTCTTTTGTTAAAACACTTGCGCAACTTTATTGATAAAAAGTTATTGGCATCAAGCATAATTTCCAACTGTACTCATTATAATATAATGAGACCATGTACTGTTAACTGCGCTCTTGTCATTTAATTGAATAAACTGCTCTTTGTTGAATTTACATATTTTTATAATTTCCATTTATCTTGTATGTTAATTTACATCCTCTCCCTTTTATTACCTTTTACTGGTCGGGGTAGTATTAAGAGACGTAGAGAGGGTGGAACAATTCTAAACACATTACAGATGACTTTCACATTCCTAATATTTTTTTAAAATTATTTAACCTACATGTCTAAGATCGTTACAGCCTACAGTTGTCCACAACACCACAACCACCAAATAATAGACAATAAAAACCAAATAATCTCTGTTTTCTTCACTCACAGTTAACCACAATTTTTATTACCTAACTAAGTATCAGAAAAAGTTCTTATTTTATTGTCATCCCCCTCCATAAATGTAAAGCTACTGGGCTGATGTGCTCCTAAGCGTTTAATTTCAAGTTTTTCTTGCGGGTTTCATGAAAAAAAGCTTAGTTCTTAATAAAGAATCAACTTTATTAATTTTAATTAATCACTATCACTCGCCACCTTACTGATTGAGTATCTAACATATACTAAATAATAAATGCAGGCTAAAATAATATAAAAACCATCTTTATCGAGTCACGTGCCTACAGTTTTTCACAAAATATATTATAAAATAAAATGAAAGAAACAATATTCTTTAGGTTCAATAAATGTTTGTGTGTCTTGGCCCTATGGCCCTATGGATGGGCCCCTGCCCCCAAGTATCTTCATGCCTTTTTGAACTTAATATCTTCTTAAGTAAGCACTTTCTTTATAAACACCCTATTATTTATAATTAATTATTTGCGTGTTTACTTTAAATAGTTAATATTTTTATGAATTAATATATTGTTGGAATGCACCTTTAGGAACTTTTAACCCTACGTGACTGCACCTTGGATTGGTAAATTAATTTAATCATCCTTTAATCATAGTATAAGGAACATAATAACACGAAATTGTTATAATCTGAATTTATATATATTACGTTATAATTATTAATGTTAGATGTTGGAGGCTCATTTCCCAATGTATAAACAAAATGGGCTAGTAACATAATTTAACAAACTCAATTAGCACTTACTACGCAACAAACTTCAGTACGTTCAAACTCGTAAGGGCTTATAACATTATAACTCAATGTAATTTTGATTTGATTTATCAGAGTATTGTATTTTAAAGTGCTTTTAATGATAAGGTTGTCTCTCATTTTACTGATAAAGATTAGCCACCAGGAGAGTTAATTCCATTGTTGAGATTATACAACGTTGAAACAGTTCTATACTGGTTAAAGGGACACTATATCATGCCTGTTACGTTCACAAAATGAGTAATCAATCACCAATTGAAATGGAAAAAGTATTTTGTCTTTTTATTTAACAATTACTCCGCTAAGGGGTTCACCTACCTGTGCCTTGAGTCACGTCGGGGATGATCAGATATCCCACTTTATATATTATATGGTCCCTTATTTGAAAATATGGTTCGCACAAAATATAGGAAAACGGCATAGTTCTAATATCCTTCCATTAAAAACAATTAATTCATCATTTAAATTGTTTTATTAAAGGGTATAGTAATTGGATTACTTTCAATAAGTAGTCTTGACTAATACTTGACTTACCCCTCTCACCACCATAAAAGTCGCGGAACTAGAACTAGACTATTGCTATTTGACTACTTATCTCAGTGGAGTAACTCAAAACTCCCTTTTACTTAAACTGGTGAGAAAAACAATGTAATTTATACTTCATAAAAGGAGACCTGGTGGTCTAGGGTTAAGGTGTCAGACCTCTGTGCTGGCAGTCCAGGGTTCAATCCTCGGTCCATCACAGATTTATTTGACTGTCAAAACCTTCCTTCAACTCTGACAATACGTGTATTAATACAAATTTATGAATGTGTGGAATCGTAGAACTCCACCGGGGTTCGGATTCCACATTTAACTGTTTGTCCCCCATTTCATCCCACAATTATTCTACCATGGTATTAGCTTAAGTGCGTATAGCCTTAACGGGTAGTAAGACAAGGTGTTATTCATATATTTTATGAAGTATTATTATTATTAAGACTCTGAATAGGATTAAAGCTTAACTTATATTTTTTATACTTTGATTGTTTACAGCTAATTATTTATTAAAAACCAAAACCAAATTAAATTACTTTTAATTCAAATTATTGATTCAATTACTTATATTTTAGCAGTCGTTACAAATTGATTATTTGTTTCTCCACTTTACATCTCTACACAAAATAAGTTTCATTGCCAATGAAAAGAATATTAGGTGGACACGTGAAAGTATGAGAACTTACAATCTTGGTTGTACAAAGCAATTTTACTTTATAAAAGATAGTTCAACATCTTATACACAATACTGTAACTATATCATTTGGTTCGAAAAAGGAAAATTCAATTGGTATTCATTATTATATAATTTATAAATTATACTGGGAGAAGGAACCAAACCTCAGACTTTGACTTAGCTCATCAATAGCTACCACCAATCTACCTGGGATAGCTTTAAAAATCAAATGCTATGTTTTTATAAATGGTTCCACCGTCTAAAGCGTCCAGATTATAATACGAGGGTGATCCCAAAAGTAAGGTCTCTTATTTTTTATTTATTAAAAAAGATTAGCAATTGTCTCTAAATTTTTCTAAAATCTGAACAATTACCTATTTTTCTAGATAATCCCCATTTCGATAAATGCATTTTTGTAGACGCTGTGGTAGTTTTATTATTCCCATGTCATACCAGCTCGCCGCCATGTCCTTGATTAATCGTTGAACCTCTTCTTTCACCTCGTCGTTGGAGCTGAATCGCTGTCCTGCCAAATGTTCTTTCAACTTAGGGAACAGGTGATGGTCGCTGGGTGCCAAGTCCGGACTATAGGGTGGGTGTCTGATGATGTCCCATCGAAGCTTTTGCAGAAGCTCGACAGTATGACGGGCGACGTGTGGGCGAGCGTTGTCACGGAGAATGCATTATACCCTTGCTCAACATTCCTCTTCTCCGGTTCTGAATTGCCTATCTGAGTTTTTTCAGAGTTTCAGAATAGCGATCAGCGTTTTTGTGGTCCCAGCAGGCATAAAGTCGACCAACAATGCTCCCTTTCGATCCCAAAAGACGGTTGTCAGGACTTTACCGGCAGACTGTGTTTGTTTGAATATTTTCGGGTTCGTAGAAACTGGAACGCCCCAACTCCCCCGATTGTTGTTTCATCTATGGGGTGAAGTGAAATGCCCAGGTTTCATCTCCTGTGACAATAGAGTTCAAAAAGCCTTCATTGTCCGCATAGCTACGAAGAAACTCACGGGAAGAATCAAAACTTTGCTGCTTGTTATCTTCTGTCAGCATTTGTGGAACCCATCAAGCGCAAACCTACCGATTTAGCAACTTTTCGGTTAATTATTATTATTATTATTATTAGCACCACGTCTTACTACCCGTTCGGGTTATACGCACTTACGCTAATGTGTAATGGTAGGGTGATTGTGAGATGAAATGGAGGACCTACAGTTTAACGTGGAATCCGAACCATGGTGGAGGCCTGGCATTCCCCACATTCACAAGATATCTTGTCAGAGGTGAAGGAAAGATTTGGTAATCAGATAAATCTGTGCCGGGACCGAGGATTGAACCCCGGCTGCCAGCACAGAAGTCCGACACCTTACTCCTAGACCGCCAGGTCACCTTTTCGGTTAAGATCCTGTGTATGTTACTTTGGGACACTTCAGGGACCAAAATGCAAAGATTATCCAGAGAGATCCGTTTATCTTCACGCAGGCTTTCCTCTATCTTCTCAACTGTCTCGTCGGAAATTAACGGACTCCCACTCCTTTGCTTATCATGAATTTAATTACGATCCGCTATAAACTCCCTACATCATTTGAGAACATTTTTGATGTCCATGCACGATTCGCCATACTCTTCGGTCAACTGGCGGTGAATTTCAACAGGTGTAATGCCTTTTGCATTCAAAAACCGAATAACAGAGCGGATTTAGCACTTGGTGGCGAATTTAAACAGGAGCTTCATTCTCAATGGCTGCCAGGACCAGACTGATCGTCACGAGGAGGCTCAAGTATGCTAGGGTAGGGGTGGGGAAACTCCCAATCACAACAGATATTCAACAGGAGCTCCAGTCTCAATGGCTGCCAGGACCAGACTGAGCGTCACGGGGAGGTGCGAGCATGCTCGGGTAGGGGTGGTGGAACTCCCAATCACAACAGATATTCAACAGCCACCAAAACAGTTTTGTTAGGCACCAGCCCCTTGGAGACCTTACTTTTGGGATCACCCTCGCATATTGGATTGCCATGGTTTAAAAGGCCAAGGATAGTAATTTGGTTGGGTGCAATGGCAGTGTACTTATTTCTGTTATATAATTTTGTAGTATTTTCATCTCTACTCAACCCTGGTGTGAATTCAATCTATCTAAACACATTCTACTCATTGCGGTATGTACTTTATGATGTGGCCTTAAACTTGTTAATAAAGAATTGATCGCATTAAACCACCATATAATACCATAATCTTCTATTTCAACACCCACTTTGCTCAAGCTCATGGAGTTTATGGGCAACCTTGCCTCAGCTTAATTTTTTGTAAAGTTGGCCAGTTTTTGGGTGGAAATGTGGTTGAGTGTACTAAACATGGAAAGGGCCTAGAGGAGATGGGTCAGTATGACTGACCAATAGGGAGGTCCTTTCTCATGATATAGCTCACAATAGCTACACGAGAACACTCAGTGGCCAGCGTAGTACTTCTGGAAACGATCGAGGAGGCATACAACTACGCACATAACCTAATAATGATCTCAGAAGACTGACCACAAAACATTAGTTGCTATTCTCATTCGAACTATAAGGAAATGAAGGGTAATTTATCATATTATATTATAATTGAGTTTTTATAGCCTAGTCTCACTTAATTCACTTATTTAAATTACTTGAGCCATCTTTTTTTTAGCACTGTTGGTTACTACCCATTCGGATTATATTTTTAAATAATAACTATAATAATGGTTTTATGGATGAGGAAAATTATGTTTATATAAAGTGTTACTCCATTTACTTTGAAGAAGAGTGTATAACCATTTAATAAAAACCACGTTTTATATGACCAATCAAGGTTTCATCATCAATTCTCCTCCATCATCGGCAGTCTAGTCTATTGAGAGAGTAGTGCCTTGAACCATGTGGCCACCGTAGTGGGTTATTGAGTGCTCTTAGTCCAGAAGTAGCTATTGATAACATGCAGTTAAAATTACGTTGAACATAAGATGCCACGAATAGATGGTCACAGCAAATGTAGGTACATAAGTTCAATTTTATATTAAGATCTAGAATAAAAATAATAGTCTCCATATATCTAAATATAATAATTGTTATGTCTTTTATGTAAGAAATCAGGAAAATCGTATAAGATCCGCTATGCAGTATAAATTATAGGCTTTTATAATATTACATTTCACAATTCAAATTATTTAAAAAAATATAAAATAATACAATGAATGTGTCTCAAGATAGATTTGATCGAATTATAAAATCCTATTTTCATACAAATTATCTTAGCCTAGAGTTATAAAAAATGTTATCAAGTAGTAAGTTATATAGGTGGGTTCCCGTGTTATGGCCATGTTCCTGATATGGCCATCCCCCTATTGTGAGTTAGCTAACCAAAAAATCCGCTAGATGGCATCAGCATCCAGTGAGAGAGCCTCCTAGTGTGTCACGTGATCATTTCCCGTCCAGCCAGGTTGAGCGATATGTCGTCAGTTACCTGTTTTGTGTTTTTCGTGGGACCTCTTCTTGTTTTTTTCTGGCAAGTCTCCTTAGTTTTATGCATGTGTTTCAATTTTTTTTTATGAAAACCATCATACTATATTCAGTTTTAAATCCTTTTTGGATTGATGTGTTCTTTGATGGCGTATATTTTACGAGTTTTTCCTAATCAAACAATTTTCGTGAAAGCTGACCTGCTCCTGATATGGCCACCTAGAAGGCCATATCAGGTGTACCATGGCCATATCAGGTGCACCATGGTCATATCAAGTTGATTTAAAATTTATTTTTTCTGTTGACAAAATTACTCAATAAAAACCTTTGTTTTTTGTTTCAGATATAAAATAATGTCTGATAACGTTAAGAAGAGGGGATTATGGACATGAAGAAGACATGTCCAAGGCAGTGCATGGTGTGAATAGTGGGAATTTTTCAGTTCAAGGGGCAAGTAACCAATTTTGTGTACCTAGACGTACTTTACGCCATTATTTGGAGAGAGATGGCCCTTTAAGGATATCAAAATTGGGTGGAAAACCCACCTTGACACCTGAACAAGAAAAACTGCTATGCCAGAGAATTTTTCGGTTGTCCTCTGTAGGTTATCCATTGACTCCTAACATCCTTAAACTCAACGTCTTTCGTTTCTGTCAAGAAAACAACATCCAAAACCGTTTTAAAGAGACTGCTGGTCGTAAGTGGTTTGGCAGTTTTTTGAAGGGGAACCCTGACGTTGCACGACGGAAAGCTCAAAGACTGAACCCAGCCCGGTCTCAGAAATTAAACAAGTTCATAGTTGCTGATCACTTTGCGAAACTAAAAGAAATCTTCACCAAATACATTTTCTTTGTATTCCCAGAAATAATTTTCAATATGGATGAAAAAGGATGCCGGCTCCACCTCCATAAGGATCCAAGAGTTTTAGCCCAAAAGGAGGCTTCACGAGTTCGTATTGTGAGTAAAGAACATGGGGAAAGTGTTACAGTTGTGGCTTGTGGGAACACTGTAGGTTCGATCATCCCTCCAATGATTTATACTCAGGAGTGAGAAAAAATAAAGCCTGGGAGAAAGGTTTGCCTGCTGGATCATGGACTCAAATGACTCCTAAAGGGAGCATGACAACTCAAACTTTTGTTGACTTTCTGCAACATTTTGTCAGATTTAAAACCAATGAACCATGCCTTATGATTTTTGACGGAGCCAAGGCACACCTCGATTACAAAATTTGTGAAGAGGCTGAAAACCCTCTATTGCTTGCCATCCAACACAACTCATGAATTGCAACCGTTGAACAAAAGTTGCTTCAGGAGCTTTGAAACGTTTTGGGACCAGGAGGTCCTGAGATTTTTTGACTCACACTGGAACCAGAATTATATCACTCGTTTGAACTTTCCTGATGTGTTCACCCCAGCATGGGGCAGATCAATGACACAATCCAATATGACTAGTGGCTTCAGAGCCACAGGTATGTACCCGTTCAACCCGAATGTGATCCCAGAATAGGCGTTTGACCCCAGTACTGTGACTGAACTCCCGCTTCCTGAATTGAACAACCAACCAAGCTCAGACTTACCTGACAACAATCAGCCGAGCACCAGCAGTGATCCGATTCCTTCTTGCAGCTCATTGGACCAATCCACTACTCTTCTGGCATCAGTTACTCACACTTCACCACAACAAACTAAAGGTGCTAAGCGTCCTCTACTTGTCGATCTTGATTCGTCATCGTCGTCTGATATAGATTATCCTATTGACGTTGTTGCTCTATGTATGCTTGGAGAAGATTCTCCACCAGGTATTGAATCATCCGGCTTTGATGAATTTCTGCCAACGCCAAAAAGGAAAAGAAAAACAATGAGAGTCATAAGACCAGCCATTAATTCGCGTGGGATTGAGCTGAATAGAAATCTTTTCCAGCCAAAAGAATCTCAGGCGTCTAAACCTAAAAAGAAACCAACCACGAAACAGCCGTTGACCAACAAGCCAAAGACTAAACAGCAGCAACCCAGAAAGAAAAAAAGACTCAGAAAACCACAGAAGCTGAAAGTTGGTATTGCAGTGTTTGTGAGGAGGACGAAGCCAAGGACATGCGACTCTGCCTAGTCTGTGGGAATTTCTACCATGAAGAGTGTGTTGGCCTCACTGCTTCTGACAAAGACATTTTTATTTGTCCCAATTGTGACCAGTAATTTTATTAAATAATCTAATTTTTATCTTATATTCTTCTCTTGAATGATTTTACATTTTTGTTTTTGAAATAAAGCGTAAATGTCAATTGTTTAAACAACTTAATTTTTCATGGAAAATCCTATTTTTAATCCACTTTTGAATACTAAAAATAATTATTTAGTATCATGTTTATTCATTTCACATCAAAATTATTTAATTTTAGCAGAACTGCACTATGAAACTGAAAGAAAATCACGATTTTTAGAACATGAAACAAGGGGTGGCCATACCATGTGCACATGTTCCTGATATAGCCACTAGGTAAGCTTTTGGAATTTCATTTTTTTGGACCAGTAAAACTATTTTTATGGGGAATGCAATATTTTTTATGAAAGTCCATTCGTCAGAGAACGATTAAACATAAAGTTGGTTATGATTTTTTTTTTAAATGGCGAGTGGAAAAATTCTCAATCCTTAGCATGGCCATAGCAGGGACACCCACACAATTACTATAGTTTCGTGTTATTCTAAGTTTAGATTATTCTATATAACAAACATGTTTTTATATAGTTTTTACCGTTAATGCTACTTCCAATAAATAGTAGAAACCCATGAAAAAATCAATTTTTTAATATATTAACTCTGAATGATGAATTGAAGGATGAGGATTCTGGCATTTATAATTTTGTAACCACGTGACAGCTAACATGCTCCTCACAAACTCATTCACATAGCCTCTATTATAATAGTTTATCTTACATTCACTGTCCACGTTTCTGCTGCATGTGTGACAATGGACCCAAAGTACGTCCTCTACAATTTTTCTTACTCTTCAAGAGCGCTTATATTCTCCATATCAGGTTTCTTATACATCTATAGAACAACTATACCTGCTGTCCTCTACTCATTAGATCATCTCTACTTCCACCTTTCATCTCAATCATGCCCCACTATATTTAATTTTTGTACTTTTCTAAATTCTATTACATCCAACCTTATTGCTTTACTTGACCTTATACTCTTCCTTCAAACTTCATGCTAAATATCGTTCCACACTCTTTTACTTCCTCATTTCAATCCTCTAACCGTTCCTGTATTTCCTATTCCTTCTTCTACCATACCATCAAGTAATCAGCAAACATCAAAGTTTTCATTATTTCCTCACCGAGTCTTCCTTCCACTTTAATATGATCATTTTCACTACCATTACAAACTGTAAGGGCTCTCCCCTGCATCACATAATATTTTATTTGGAACCACTCCATACTCACACTCAACATATAAGCACAGCTCATGTTATCATAATACATGCTTTTCACTCTCATTAAAACTTCTCATTCCCCCTAACCCTCCTTCATAATTTTAATACTTCATCTCTATCCACGATATCATACCCTTATGAAAATTTATACAAGAAACTATTAAAAAAAACTATTGAAATATTTCAATGGGTAAATTTGGACAAATACTATTAGTCAAAAATTTAGAAATTTACTATTGAAAAATATTTTAGAATTATGATAATGGGAAAAACTATAGACATTTACTATTGAGAAAAACTTTAGAAATTTACTATTGAGAAATACTTTAGAAATTTACTATTAAGAAATACTTTAGAAATTTACTATTAAGAAATACTTTAGAAATTTACTATTGAGAAAAACTTTAGGAATCTACTATTGAGAAAAACTTTAGGAATTTACTATTGAGAAAAACTTTAGGAATTTACTATTGAGAAAATCTTTAGGAATTTACTATTGAGAAAAACTTTAGAAATTTAATGTTTGCAAAAAACTATTAAAAATCACTTCTGAGAAATTTAAAAATTTATTATGGAAAAATCTGTATGAAAAAAACACCCCAAAACCAAAAAAGTAGAAATAAAGTTGCATTTAAGATCAATTTAAAATACTATTCGAACTTATTAAATGATATAAATATATATATATATATATATATAATAAATATATTATAAAGTTCCTTATTAAATTATTGTACTGTTATGTAGATGTTAATCTTATTTAATCCCCAAAATGATGTACTCTCAAAAAATCATCTGCTTAAATAAGATTAGCGATCGATCGATATTCATGTGAAAATAATAATAATTTTCCTCCAGTCCATGTATGGTGAGTAAGTGGGCTATTTTTTCATAAATATACGAATAAAGAATCAAATCTTTCGCCAACTCTTTTCATTATTGTGTTTTATTTTTAATGTCTATATACAATATCTTTGCTGCTGAATTTATTATAGTATGCACTAAAGACATTATAAGAATAGTAGATATTCGACAACACAGCTACCTGCACTTACAATGTCAATACCTTATTAGTTAGTACAGAAATCATAATACTACTTGTATAAGCGATCTGTCTGTTTAATGTAGTTAAGACTAACAAAAAAAAGTAATTGATTTCGGAGGACCAGTTTTAGTTACACTAAAACAGAGACGGGAGTTGAACGTGGGTTTAATAAAAAGATGTACTGTGTAGAGCCTACCTTGAGGGTTGTCTTGACTCGAGATCCGAGAATACCTGTGAGTGATGGTCTTTTAACAAATATTAGTTTGCGAGAGGAGCTCCCCTAAACACTCGCGTTTAATAAGTACATATTATATATATTAAATAGAAACACACACAGAGAACATTAACTTATTATTTATGAAGAGTTACACACTAAAATCACCTTCTACAGAGTTTTTGGTGAGTTCATTTCCAAAATAAAACTGAGCAAGAGAGGTTCACCGAGCTGTGATAATAGATTGAAATTCAATGACCACTGTTTGAGACAGAGTAAGTGACATGTGTGTGAGGGTTTACTTGGGCGTAGAGGGGTGTCTAATTCCAAGAAATCTGCAGTTAAGTAATGGAGAATAAGGGGGGAAATAACCATATGAGACTAGCGAATAATGAAATATGCAACAAACTCTAACGAATCATGAAAAATGCTACACTACTATTTAAAACTTTATTTGAAATAAATAAATTATCTTACTCTAGGTTTTATTTTTTCTATTATTACCACAAATACTATATTCACCTCAGTTAATAGAATATTAAAATATTGTTTATTTCTGAAAAAAGTATTAGTTTTTATTTCTACTATTGACAACTTTAATAGTTATTATAAACTATTATTACATTTTAATAGTATTCAAAAACCGCAAAAAGTCAAGTCATTTTTAAATAGTATTAAAACATAATATTTAACCGAAAATACTATTAAAACTCGATAGTTACTTCATAACTAAGTAGTAATAATAAAATACTATTAAAACCTAATAGTAATTTTAAAATACTACTAAAACCTAATAGTAATTTTAAAATTCTATTAAAACTTTATAGTTATTCAAGAGTACGATTGAAATTCAATAGTAATTATAAATTACTATTAGAGTTAAAAAGTATTTATAAAATCCTATTAAAATTCAAAAGTATTTATAAAATACTATTAAAATCCAAGAGTGGTTTTAAAATACTATTAAAGTTCAATAGTAATCACAAAATATTACTAAAACTCAATAGTAATTTCAAAAATACTATTAACATTCAATAGTAATTCTAAAATACTATTAAAATTCAATAGTATTCCAAAGATACTATTGGTTTTCAATAGTTAATTTTCATAATGGTATACTTTCGATCTCCACGTCAATAAATACTATTGCCAATCTTCCCTAAATGTATACTATCTTTCCATCAGCTACTGTATCGCAAATATTAAGTCCATTATAGACCTCTGCTCCCTAGATCCATGTTGTTTCTCTCTCCACCTTCCTTTCATTTTATTTATTAATATCATTTCCAGTGTCTAATTATTTATTTTTGTAGAGTGGCACATCAGTGGTATCACCCAATAGTGTGTACACCTCATCTTCTCTCTTTTCTTGAAAATAGGTATTATTATTACCTTCTTCCAATATTTAAATACCTTTTTCTCTTTACAAATCACTTTCAGAGTCATGTAAAACAATTGTATACCTAATTCAGCCGAGGCTCTTATCATTTCAACAGCCATATCTTCCGCAACCAGTTATTTTCATTGTTTTATTCTTTTTAATGCATCACCTACCTCTTTAATGTGGGATTTTTTTTTTCTGTTATTTCTTACTTTTACTCATTTAACTCTCATTTCTTACCTCTCTTTGATTGAACATCTTAACTAATATCTCATCCCTATCTCAAACCTTCCTTCACCTCTGACAAGACATATTGTGAATGTGGGGAATGCCAGGCCTCCACCGTGGTTCGGATCCCACGTTAAATTGTAGGTCCTTCATTTCATCTCAAAATCACCCTACCATTTCACATTAGCGTAAGTGCGTATAACCCGAACGGGTAGTAAGACGCGGTGCTAATAATAATAATATTTATTTTACAAAAATCCTGGTTGGATTAGTTGTGTAACGTGACAAACAAGGGGAAATTTAAAAGGAAAAATAATGTGTTTAACAATAAATAATTTTATTAAAAAACAGAAATAATAAGAATTAGGATTACAATAATGTTGCAAGATTACAAGTTTGAAGCTTGTTTCAATTAATAAGACTTTGTGAGATTTGATTGTCTTCCTGTAGCTACAAGGGCTTGGCTGGAGCCAGACTACAGGTAGGTGTTTTCTAAAGGAGAAAACAATTAAGTAGTTATTAATAAAATTATCGAACAAGGTATACATATCAATTTTAATCAGTTAGCTTGACTGGGTCTTAAGACAACATCCTTAAAACCCTTTGGATAGTGAAAACCATAGAAAGATCTGTAAATAACAGTGGTCATTGGCTAGAAAACAGGTGTCAATTAACAGGTAATATGGCTGGTCCCTTTCCCTTCCGGTACTGCCAGAGCATTCAATATTACAAACAATACTTATTGGAATTACACTAAAAGCAACACAAAAAACAATATGAGTCAAAAAGAATAAATGACAAAAGGGTATTATTTACGTCGACCCCATTATGACACGAGTGGAGTTCTGCGGTTTGTTCACCCAAGCTAATACCGTACGTGAAGCGTGACTACTTGACCAGCTCAAAACATAGATCTCCATTAACCCAACTGTGATTTGGAAAACAGGACAGACATACAAATATCAAACAGATGTACATGACGTCCATGGCGTGATGAGAAGCATTCACTCAGAATAAATAAATGGAGCTTGTGGAGGTTAGCAAGTCTTTGACTAATACCCTACTACATTCGAAGCTAAAGGTTCATAATGTAAAGCCTGTATCGTAAGGATAAATAGAAACATAGTCACTAGGACTGATACACTAACTCTAATACTAGTCAAAATGAGACCTTTCCTTCAGACTGGAGGACACAATAATTAACCAATTAAATAAACCTTTTTTAATTTTGAAGTCAACAAGACTTGAAATGGTTTAACTGTCAATTCGACATAATATAAAGCTATCAAACAAAATGAGAGTCGCCTTTGACTATACACACAGAACATACAGAATATCAAACATGCCTAGACTCTAAGTCATAAGGACTTAAACGATGTTGTCAGAATACTTAAGCAATTGAAGTATATCCTCCTGGCTAGTGCGGTGGTGGATCTGACGGCCAACACTCCATGGTCGCCCTTTCTTTCGTTGAGTAACGTTTTATAGGTTCCTCCTTCGACGCTGGGTTGTAGTAGTTTGGGTATAATGTGAGCCTGAGAAGCAGCCTTTATATACTTTTCAAATCTGACTTGAACGGAACAAAAAAAGGGTGATTAACTCAGAAATATAGAAAAGGATAGAAATAGACGAAGGCGGGGTGAAAGGAAAATGAAGCAGGGAGAGCCGCTTGCGGGGAATGGGAAAAACCTGGTTCCTTGGACTGCCGCTAATCTTCTCTTACGGGAAGTGGTTAACTAGGTCGAGTTCATTCTATTCTTCTTTCTTGATCAGGTGTTGTAAATGAAAGAATTTGTGGCTGCAGTTAGGCAGCCATCATTGAATAATATTTCTTTTCTAACACGTGGTGAACAAATCCAAAAACATATTGAAATGGTGAGTAAATACCAAAGCATTTTCTATTTAAATATATCCGTTTTGATTTTATTTTTAGGCTCAGCTATTATTTTTATAATAGTTTGTGATATAGACGTCCTTTACAATATTTACTTGTAGGCAGCATGGCAAATCTATGTAAATTTATCCGACATCATCCATTGGCAAAGGGTATGCGATAAAGTATTTTATTCATAAATATGATAATATTAATCCTCTTCTTTGATATCTGCTACAGTATTTATCAAAAGGCGACTTTTTCGAACAACCACGTGTTTCAATTTAGGGAGACACGTGATTATATCTTACCTCATCTAGTCAGGGAAAACAAACTTTGAGGTAGATTACTTTTAAATATGTTAATATTACTTCTTTATTTCGTTTCTATTCTCGTAAATTATCAAAATATTGATATTCAATTGTAGCTGTCCAATCTGACTGATTGACATTCTATATTTAGGGTGCGCAAAGTGCGGAACACGGCTAGTTTCATATAGTGGCCCACACATATAGTGTTTCCTCTCACCCCTTGTTGGCGCATCATTTGGCTATGTATTTAATGTTGGATTGTACCATCTTTGTTGTATACCCAAGAGTATGAGTAATTGTTTATATGCACTATTGAATGCTCCGGCAGTACCCACCTGGAAAAGACCGGCCGTAGTACTACATGGTTCTGACACCTGACTGCTATCCATCTGTATGTATATAATAGATCGTCCATTTACTGTTCATTATTTAGAGTATCTATGGAACTCATCTTTAATTTAACTCATGATATATGACCCATATTTAACCTAGTAGCTCTAAAAATATATTATTTACTGTAGTGTTGTTTATTAGTTACTCTTTCACTATGTTTTATGTTTATACCCTTCTGGCTGTAGTCTGGCGCAATTCCAACTACTTTTGGGCTTTTTATACTTAACTCCCCTTCTAACCGTTACGATGTTGTTTCAGACACTTATTCTCCAGAGCTACGACAAGGTCCTATATTTCTGAAGTTGTTAAATCTTACCATATGTTCAATCTAAAGGGGTTGTTTCCCTTTTTGCTTTGAATTTATACTTGAAACTCCTAACTTATTTTCTGACACTATACACTGTATCCAATATTTAACTTTAAATCTTGTTCTTCTCCTGTAAATCTTTATATCATCATATTTTTTGTTATAATAAATTTATTTCTGTTACTTAAGTATTTATCTATGTTTCAGCAACATGATTCTTCTTATTTCCTTATCATGTATTTATCTTGTACTAGTAATCGTTACCTCCTCTACATATTAGAGTGAAAGGAAAGTAACGATTCAAGACACGCATCCGTGCCCGTCATAGTTAAATTATACCTAAAAAATAGCTACTGTTGGAGAGTATATTCTATATAAATATTGTGGATAAATACATCTATATATATGTATATATGTATGTATGTATATGTATATATATATATATATATATATATATAATCGTGGTCAAGTTATATATTTTCAATACAAAAATCTTTAACTTATAAATATTTCATGGTCAAATTATATTCCAAATATCTTGTTTACAATCCTTACAGTCTCCAAACAAATAAAAAAATTTTTTTTTTTGTTTATTTAAAATATACGTGTTTGTGAAATATAACGTTAAATTTTGCTAGTATTACGACCATTTTACATAGTTTTCAATACCTCATATGAATGCCCTGTGCGAGGAGAAAGGTGTTTACAGTGTTAAATTATAATATTATAGTAATTATATCACATATGCATTTGGATCAACTGTCTTGACTGCTTCTTCCAGGTAGTTCTTAATAGAGGTCGCCAGAGTCGCCGATAAGGTACTGGAGAACTCGTCGGACAGGTAGCTCTCGATCTGACTGTCGAGATCTTCAGGTATGTCTTCCTGTGAGTACAATCCCGACCAGTAGTAGCTGTAAGATAGAGTAAAAGAGGTGTTCATGGGTAGATTCTAGTATCAGCATGTGGCTTATTCTCGGAGTAAACTGAATGGCAGTGATGACCTAGCCTGGGCCATTATTGTTATTTATAAAAATGGCATGTCAGGCTACTTCAATCTGCAGTTCAGTTTGTGGAAAGATTAATTAATACTAATGTACCGTTGTCCAAGGGAGGCCCGAATGTACTCTTCGTACATTCTTCATATGGAAACTATTTTCATGTCCCGATGAGATACGAGGATGATGGTGAGGAATATGAAGATATTAAAATAACCTAAGACGAACTAACCAAACCCTGATGACAGTAGGAGGTATTCCTCTTTCGAAAAATAGTCCCTGGGTAGACTTGAAATTAGGTCAGCAGTCAAGGAATCTGACCACTCTACCACGAGACCAGTTGCAATAAGTGTTGAGAAGGATAGATAAGTCACCAGCGAGGACCGCTACAGTGGCCTTGGTTTGATCAACCTAGGTTTACGATAAAGCAGATGCACTACCTTAAATTATTATTATTATTATTATTAGCACCGTGTCTTACTACCCGTTCGGGTTATACGCACTTACGCTAATGTGTAATGGTAGGGTAATTGTGATTGTAAATGGAGGACCTACAGTTTAACGTGGAATCCGAACCACGGTGAAGGCCTGGCATTCCTCACATTCACAAGATGTCTTGTCAGAGGTGAAGGAAGGGTTTGGTAATCAGATAAATCTGTACCGGGACCGAGGATTGAACCCCGGACCCCAGTACAGAAGTCCGACACCTTACCCCCTAGACCACCAGGTCACCCCACTACCTTATAACTACCATATTATAAAATATTTTCAATAATCTTGGTTTTCAAAAAAATAAATGAAACAAAAATGAAATTAAAAAATTATGTTTCCTATTAAGGATAAAAATTTGGAAACCGATGGTTAAATTAGGTTGGCATGGATTATTATGCTTTCCTATTTATATTTAAAGAATGAAACTTTGACTATCGTGAATAAAATATTTTAAAGAAAAATTGTAATTTATTCTCATTATAATTATATAGGTTGGGACCTAATACATTAGACCAGCGGTTCCCAAACTTTTTGAGTCGCGGAGCACTTCTCAGGAGAGAAATTCGTGACGGAGCACTATCGTTGCCCTTAGACCATGTTCATTTTTGGCTGTTTTTACGTAACTCCATTTTCAAGTTGCTAGACAATTTTTTTATCATATAACAAAATCACGAATTATTTTTCGAATTCAAAATAGCTTATATTTTGATCCAAGCTTAATGTTTCCCATTGAAAGACATTGAAAATTAGAACTTTACGTTTTTTTTCTCTAAACACTAATTTTGCACATACGTGTATTCGGCATAAAGGCGAAGATATTTTCACCTAGCACCTACATAGGTAGTAACCGAATGACAGCATTATTGGCTCTGGAAACGAATTTTTAAGCATTTGGACATGTTAAGGTGGGGATGCAGGGGACGCAAGAAAAGGCGAGTGTTTTTGCACTTTTTATAGCAATACTTTTTATAGGATCAAATATTTAAATGTTGCTTCTATACTGATTAGACGATTAGTAAGTGGAAAATTAAAACTTTATTTGAAAAGTGAATATTCATTAGCTAAATAGAAGCAAAAACATACTACACTTGTTCAATTTCTGAAGATAATCTTAGTTGGGTGAGCTCCACCGGACACAAGACAAACCTCAGCACGTTGTCCATCACTTTCCTCAACATAGATCGTCTTATTGTTTCCACTCCACCCTGAATACTCTTTATTCCTGTTGTAAAACCAATATAGTGGTGTGTTGGTTGTCCATCACTTTGACCGTGTCTTTTATCACGACTATCACTGCGATAATAGGGAGAAGGGGGGGGGGGGNGAGATCACACTCCATCTTGCATAACATTTATTTTATAATTTGAAACTGAATTACTCTATTTACATGTAATTTTATTTTTGACTTTTGATTATTCAGCCAGGCTAATTTTTTGTTGTATTTTTTGAACACATACTTTCTCTTGACCCCAGAAAGAAATATTGTGATCGTCAAAAATATCAAATGCGATTTTTGATTATAAGTATTGACGTTTAAAAACTAAACTCTGAAACCTAAAAATTGTTTTCACGATGCCATCTGTCTTTACAAAAAAGAAAATAAAATGGAAACGACCGTTTTCTCATGAAACTGAAATCCAGGTTACTTTAATAAACATAAATTTTGACTTTAAGTCACTTCCCCGTATATATCTTATAAACGGAATAGCTTGCTTATCAATGTAAAATTGTAGTTTTTTGAAAATTAAAAGTTTCTTATTTGAAATATATTTTTATAAAACAAAGAGTTTCTGAGTAATAAGCCAATATTTTATATAAGATAAAAAAATATATGAAAAATAAATTTTAATATAGGTCTTTAATTGATTATTATAATATATTTTGAACCGAGATGTTCCTCTTTTCGTTAAAATATTTCATTTATGCCCTTTTGAAAATTGTTGGTGCAATATTGAATATTATTTGGTTTCACAAAACTGACAGTATTTTAATATATGTGTCTTTTTAAAAAAAATGACAGAAAAAGTTTGTGAAGTGCATCCTAATATTTGTTTAATGCTATTTTTTAAATGGATCCATCCTCTATAAATGATCAGCCAGCTATTACTCACATCGAAAACTACATTAAAATAATTAATGGTACTTATTTTAGCAACACAATAAATGTAGACGTAGATGGAATAGATTAATAAATAACAGATAATATTGATAACTAATAGATCAACATTAACTATTCGATAGTAGAAAATAGCTTATTTAGAGATAACCACAAAAAAGCTATTTTAATATTATTTTTAAAATAGTTTTAGGCTCACTATCAATAGCCTAGAATTTTAGTTAGTACTGAAATTTATAGAAACTACCGGTATTTACATTTCTTTTGTACAAACTATGCAATTTTTATATTATTTTTAAATCAGTTAATATGATAAACGTTAATCCCTTGAGATATATATATATACTATATAATACTAAATATAAGTTACAAATTATTATTGTAGATGATCATTTTGTAGCTATATTTGAAGAGTGGGCGTATGCTAGCTGTTTTCAAAACTTTGTAGGATTTAACACCAATTTTTGTGTTTCAAACCATTTCGAACACATGTTATTAGACTAGGTTTTGTAATTACATACTAGTTTTTAAGCCTGTCTATGGCAGATAGATGTCAATGTTAACCATTCTTACAAAACTGAACCTTCAATTCATAGGTCCATACAACTCTAGCTTTGTTATGTTGCGTTAAGTTGTTATAAAATTATATTTCTGTCGCTTGGTTAGAATAAACAAGAGTGGTTAAAGAGCGAGTTAAATTAATTATTTTTTTTAGTAAAGAAATTAAAGAAATTGTTTATATACTATGTTTTATTAAAATACCAAAGAGATTTTTAATATCATTGGTCCCTTATTTATCCTTCAACGAATTTAACCTTTACGTCTGTTGAGCTTTGCACTCTGGAAAAAGTCTTGTACAGTTGGCCATAACTGTAAAAATTGTTTTGGGCAAATAAATACCAACCATATCCAACGTAGACCTCGTGAATTAGTATTGACTTAATAGTCATTGAGAACTCTAATTTATTTGGTAGCTGCCTCCGTTTAAAAAAAAGAAGGGATGTTAGGGTCTACAAGGGACAAATCTATTATTGGTAAGAAATACACATTCCTTTCAGATGAACACGTTAAAATTGTTACGTAGTGTAGATTTACCTATTATTTTGTTACTACTAGACGGGTTCTGTTGTATAGGACATACTTAGTATTGTATACACACAAAGTTATAATCAAACATACATACATACATACATACATACATACATACATACATACATACATACATACATACATACATAGATACATACATACATATATACATACATACATACATACATACATACATACATAATGTACATACACACATACATACATACATACATACATAGATACATACATACATACATATATACATACATACATACATACATACATACATACATACATACATACATACATACATACATACATACATACATACATACATACATACATACACAAATACACACATACACACACATACACACACATATATACAAACACATACATACATACACACATATATACAAACACATACACACATACATACACACACATACATACACACATACATACATACATACACACACATACATACATACATACATACATACATACATACATACATATATACATACATACATACATACAATACCAACGACGACAATCGAAATCCGTGACGTCGATGGTGTTAACTCTGTAGATGATATTCGCGAGGCCCTCCTTCGTGACCTCAAAAGGAGCGTGGAGTTAAGACGTATCAAATTTTCAATGATCACTCCGCGAGGATAACGAGCAGCGTTTTGTGAAATAGACGAAACAAGCGCTTATAAAATTTTAGAAACGGCTCGCATTAAAGTCGGCTGAATAAACTGTTGCATCCACCCAGAGTGAGGCGGTGCTTCAAATGTCTTGGATACGGGCACTATGCGCGCAACTGCAAGGGCCCAGACAGAAGCAAATCTTGTTACAAATGTGGTGGAGAGAGCCACAAGTCCGCAGACTGTGCTGAGCAGCCAAAATGCTTTTTGTGAACACCGGACAAAGATGCTAAAGACGGCCTGTGCCACATATCAGGCTCGGGGGCCTGTAAGGCATTCCGTGTTGCACTAGCTGAAGCTACAAGATAGCAGAAATGACGCGAGTACTCCAAGGAAATTTGAACAGGTGCGTGCTTGCGCAGAACCTACTACGTCAGCGTGTCTTCGAAGACAAGATTGACGTCTGCATCATCTGCGAGCAACACTCAAACCTCCGAGATAAAACATGGTTCACGGATAAAACCAACACTGCGGCGATTTGGACTGTAGATCCAAACAAGGTAACCACCAGCAACAGTGGTGGCGGTGAAGGTTTTGTCTGGATAAAGACCTCGGCGACTTACTTCATGAGCGTCTACCTTTCACCTAATGAAGGGATTAGTGTGGTCAGCCAAAATCTGGCTAGCATCGAGGATGCTATTAGCGATTCCAATGGCAAAGTCATCGTAGCTAGCGACTTCAACGCTAAATCTGCCGAATGGGGAGAAGATTTATCAGACCCCAGAGGAAACTAAATCGCAGACTTTGCTGCAAGGCTCGACCTTACAGTCTTGAACACTGGAAACACTTCAACCTTCAGAAGACCGGGGTACCACGAGTCTATTCTAGACATCTCACTGGGGACCCCACGAATGGCCAGCAGGATCAAGAACTGGATAGTCTCGGAAGAATATAGTGGTAGTGATCATCAACATATCACATTCAGTGCTGAAGTGTCTTACACTCCAGCAACGCAAAAGGCCCTGATGAACGGAGTTGGAACGCTAAAAAGCTCAACTTAGAAGTTCTACCAGCTTCCTTTTAGTGAAGCTGGTCAACATTCAAATGCCACCCAACTCCCAACACTAGTAGCGAGACGGAGAAAATGGTGCTGATAACGTTGAAGGCCATTACCACCTCTTGTGATGCCTCCATGGCGCGTCTGAAAAACCAGGGCTCTCACAAGCCGGTATGTTGGTGGACATCAGAAATCGCGGTGCTCCGGAAGAGATGTCTTGAACTTCGTCGTCAAGCAACGAGAGTCGCAAAACTCACCCTTGACCATGCCTCATACTCTAGCGAGTACAAAAAGGCCAAGAAGGAACTGAATAATACCATTAAGACAAGCAAAGTGACACTGTGGAAGGAAATATGCAACGATCTTGAACAGGATATTTGGGGCAAAGCCTACCAAATTGTAGTTAAAAAAACTCGGAAAGGCTTCACCAGAAGTGCCAAAAGCGCCGGTCATAATGAACAGCATTGTAGTGGAGCTGTTTGCAAAACACCCACCACAAGAAATTAGGCACTATGCAAACAGTGGTGAAGTTTCATCTTTCACAGCAAAGGAGCTGCAAGATGCAGCTAGGACCCTCAAAACAGGGAAAGGACCAGGCCCCGACGGCATTCCAACGTCGGTGATTAAGAGCATAGCTCAGGAAATCCCGGATGTACTGCTGAATGCATATAACGTGTGCCTTGCAACATACATACGTACATACATACATACACACACACATACATACATACATATATACACACATACATGCATACATGCATACATACATACATACATATATACATACATACATGCATACATACACACACATACATATATACATACATACACACACATACATATATTCATACATACACACACATACATATATACATACATACACACCCATATATATATACATACATACATACATACACACATACATACATACATACATACACACACATACATACATACATACATACATATATATATATATATATATATACGCATACACAAATCACGCCGTTCCCCTACGGGTTGGCAAGAAACTGTGCATTGAGGTCAAAATAAATCCATCCTTACAAACTTTCTCCACACTTCCCTATCCTTGTATACTCCCTTAACATCAACAACATCCGTACACCCAGTCTTACATTTTATTTTATTCTTAAAGCTGTTAGTGTTTTTATTTTCGGCACATTTACCTACAGAATTTAGCTATGTCTTAAAACGTCTACCCCTTCCTTTTGATCCCCACAAATTACCTTTATATATGTGCTTCGTAAAAACTTTATATATTGGCTCTGTCACTCGCTCCACACTCATCCTCTCGACATGTCCAAACCAACGTGGGACGTTTCTCTCACATTTAACCGGACATCTTCTACACACATTCATTACTGACTGTCCATTCGAGCTATTTGTTACATATGTACACTTCTTAGATACCTCATTACAACCACATTCACCTTGATCTTGTGTTTCTCCTGACAAACCCACGCTTCACATTCATGGAACAATTTTGGTGTCAGCAAACTTTTTGTACAGTGCTTGCTGTCTTTGCCTCTTCTAATAAAACCTCATTCTTTGCAATACTCCACATACATCCAACTATTCTCCAAGATGCATTCACCCGTCTGTTGATTTAACCAACCATCCCTCCATGTATACAGAACATTCTGACACGATACACAAACCATTCACTTGTTAAAACAGTTTTCCATCTATATTAAATTTACAATCATTTCCTTATCCATATTTATCACAAACTATCACCTTTGTCTTTTTCATAAGATTATGTCATTTGTTACTCTCCAGTGTTGGCCGTCTTTTAATTATAGTAGCATCGGGTTGTATTAATATATATAGCTTTTGTAAATGTGAGCTTAAATAAAATAAATATGTTTAACATATTATTTAAAAAAAATATTTATCAAAGAAACACATTTTTCTAATTAATATGAATACAAATCAATCAAACCATAAACACATGTCATTGTTTTATAATATTTAATTACGATTTGAGTTTGATATTGGAATTTCCATTCTAGGTTCTCCTTGTTTTAGAAATGCAAATAACATGACAATGATCAAAATTATTAAATAAATCACGTTTTAAATTACTTTTTCTATTTTTTATAAGTTTTAAACATTTTGCGCATCTTTTGAGCGGATCGTTTTAAATTTCAGCTTTCTACCTCATTGATAAATAAAAAAACACATATATAGTTATTACATTAAACATTAGTTTATTAATGTCGATTTTTCCTAAATATTACTACTCATCCAGGCTCTCCGCATATAATTATACTGGTGGTGTAAGAAATATTTATAGGAAATTTCTCTATATATGCGTGAAGGGAGAAGTAGTTTGAGGGAAACCCGCCACTGTACATCTGAGCGGAAGTATAATCCTTTAACGTCCTGTCACTATCAAACCAATCTAGCTTGACGGTAATTCCGCGTGCTTGATTTAATTACTCTGAGTTTCTTTGTTATTATTTTACAAATGCGACTAAGATGTTTTAAAAGATAATTAATGATTTCGTTAAATATTTTGAAAGTTACTTTAGCTGCGGGATTGTCTCACACACGAGACTTATAGTATGCTACATAACCAACAACTTTCATAACTTAGTGATTAAATGTAACCTAACAGTCACCTAACAGTTCTAAGAGTTTTACCTGCCTATATTTATCTTTGAATTTAACACCTTCCTATAATAATTTCAATCATTTTAACAATTAGCTTAAAATGTTAGCCTTAACAAGCCTTGTGACCCCAACCAAAACATTCCAAGACCTCTAGTTTAGAAATTACTGGCTTATACTATTTAATATATACCACAGAGATTTATTAGACTGCAGAACAAAAGGATGAACACTAGTGTTAGATTTGAAAAATATCTCGTTTGAGACATCTCTTACCCCAAATTGGTGACTGTCACAGAACCAGCGCTAGCCTGGTAGCTACTCCCAGATTCCTTTTCCAAGGTAACCCCAATGTTCATGACCAGATCCTCTACTTCAATATCGACGCTGCCAGTTATGTCGTGAGCGTCCTGATCAATGATGACGAAAGTATATGTAAACTGAGACCAAACAACAAACACATTAAGATAATAGAAAAAAATATTAATTTATATTATGTCCACTGAGTAAAGTTTCTCAGATTGATTTGTATATATATATATATGAAATCACTAATATATCTAAATAGAGAACAATTCCAGGCTAAAACTACCAGATTTTGTGAAATAAATTATTTAGTAAGTAGAGCTGTAATAATATATAATAGAAGTTGTAATGGAGAGAGTCTTTATTTATAGACACATTACACATTTATTGCTTACACACAAATATCAATAAGCCATAAAAAATATGTTCTATATCTACAAATATACAGCTCCACATTAATATATTTTATAATATTTTTTATTCCGAATAACAATTTGTATTTTAAGAATTTCATCATGATAGCAGGTAGCCTGATTATCTATTTTGAGATGCAGGCAAAACAATATTAATTGAAGTTATACTACAGATTAGATTAATAGAAAATGTGATAATATTACCTCGAGCTCAGGGAAACGGAACAAAGAAGTCAGGTTGATGGACTGTCCTGATTGTTCATTAACATTCACGTCGTAATCTCGCATGATAACAGATAGCCTTTGTACATATCTGTCAGTTAAATATACTTGATATGGTACTCCATCCTAAAATCACATATTATAGCTATTAGGATCAAAACCCACCTCGGTGGCGTAGTTGGCTAACGAGCTAGTCATGTTGAGCTCGATTGCTGAGGACGGGGAGATTGAGGTTCGAATCTCGGTCGGGTGAACTGGGGGTGACTTTCCTAAATGGTTTTCCACTCTCCCTCCACTCAAAGGTGGGTTCACTTCCTCTAATTTAACCTTTCAAATTCCTAATCCATTAGCATAATTAGTAATTAAAGCGTATAACCCGAACGGGTAATAAGACGCGGTGTTAATAATAATAATAATAATAATAATTTTAGGAACATTGTATTGTGGTATTAGTGGTTCATTTTATGTATTGTCATATTGTAAGAACTTAGATACATAGATATTTACTATCATAAAATTAAAAGTTATAGATTCATCATTTGAATCATTTCTTGGATTAAATATTTATAAGTTATAACATATGAAATGCATCAGATGATTTTCTTCTGAGTCGAAAGTTCATTGCTTCACTTACGAAATTAAGCTAACTATCCCTATCTTGAGCTAATTATATCCAGTATACCTCATTACATCCTATCTTTTTCATGTCCATTCTATTGTTATCCTCCCATCTGCATCCAGATCTTCCCACCGGGTTTACTAGTAAATACCTTTAACACTGTTCTAAATTCTTCCATTTGCATTGCATGTCTTGCTCACTGTAATCTACGAGACTTTAACTCTAATAATAACTGTCTTGCGGCAAGAACAGGTTATGTACCTCATCATTATATAATCTCATATATTATTAAGTAGCCTCATCCTTTTTTGGACCAGATATCTTCCTAAGAAACTTCTTTTCAGATATAGACTACTTACTTGTTTATTTTTTGGGATGCAATGTAAGAAACCACGTTTCACACCCATAAGAGAACAACCAATAAAATTATCCGTTTGTATATTCTGAATTTTACATTTTTTGACAGCAGGGAAATTATCGATAACTTTCTGACTGAGTGATATCATTCATTTATCGACTGATTTCTTTTCCTAATTTCCAATCTAATAAAGTTATTGATAGTTAAAATTCCTCCTAAATTTTTAAAGTTATTAACACTGTCAAATGGCATCTCTAAATAATAATAAATTGTTAATATAATATAATAGGAATAAAATAACTGTATTTATTTATTTATCTTAATAGCTTAGGTTGACCTTTAAAAATCATTACAAGGGATTAAATTTTATCTCAAAAGAAATATGTAGCAATAGTGATATGAAAGTTTTTAAATTATCATATTTCTACTAACTGTGTGAAAATCACAAGTTTAGTATAGATATTTTTGTAGAAGATTGAATCATTGAGAATCAGTGGCTCAAAACAAGCCAAGGACCCCTTTTGAACTAAGAACCCAAATGGTTGACTCCCACATGCTAGAATTTGTGTTCGTGGAACCATTGAGAGTAAAATGTATGTAATAGCTAACAAGTGTCTTGAAGCAAGATACGGTTATAAAGATAATCTCACTTGAAAACTCACAGTTCACTATATAATATACTAGCAAATGCATCTAAGGAATCGCAAACAAAATAAAATTAGCTTATATAACAGCTTATATAACGTTCACTAATTTACTTAATAAAATGAATGGTAAGACTTATATTACTTGAATGTTGATGCGTATTGTTGAAAAGCTGTTAAGTAATTTGATTTGTAAGAAATGCATATATCAACTTCCAAACATATGATTTGTAAAATCTATTGTTTCACAACCTTTTCTCACATTACTAACTAGTAGTAACATAACCATAGACAATAAAAACATGCAGGTATATTTTTGTGAAGAATTGTTTTAAAGAGATGTGGGATTCGTGAGCTCAGGTCACAATAAAATAGGTTTGCCCCCCCCTTTCCCCCTCTCACCAACATTTGGGAAACGCTGGCTTAAATGATTCTCATAAAATAACTTTCAATATACAAAGCTGAGAGCACCAACCTAACATTAGGGAGTATTAATAGTAAGTTAAGACTGGTTTTTCATCCTCTTACCTTGAAATAAATACTTTTGTGCCAACCATTTAATTAAAATTTTCCCATCACAGCTTGGAGACTTGGGCCACCTAGCTGCTTGCAACATTCTTTTGCTATCTGTTTGAATGTATGTTCAAATAAAAATTTTGAGGTTAATCCATATAATTATTGTTTGAAATAATAAACACATTTACCTTTCAATATTAATAGGTTTTTTCGAGCGGTTACTGTGCACTTTCTGAACCAGACACGACTTTAATACCAACTTGAATATAAATCAGGTGCAACATACAATCCCTGACAATTAATTTATCAACCACTGTAAAGGGTACATCCAAATTTTACCAATGATGCATTTTTCAGCATTGTGAGAATTTGAACCTGGGACTAATGGGCTATTGGCTGAAATAAGGGGCCTGGAAATATACATACAAAACTCCCAATAATCTCTAATAATAGTACCTATAGCTTATAGTAGAAATCCATCGACATATCAGCCTATATGAATGTTTAAGGAGTTTTAAATATACTTCGTGGCACGTTCTGAGAACAGTGTCGATGACTAGATGTTTAGTTTAGAGCCAAAGGTATGTATAAAGATAGAGATTGATGCTCAGAGTAGTAACTTTCCTCGACCAAATTATGTAATCTCTTCACTCTATTTCATCTTACCAAGTGGGAAGCTACAGCTATCTGGGTATAATGAAGTATTTCCCTTGAGCCTACGTCAAAGGAGAATCAAGTAATGCATGAACTCAACACGACAGTCCATCCAGGTTATAATATCGTGGAAGAACAAAACAAATGATTTACCTTCCTGTCACCAAACGAGTAGTAAAGACTTTCTGTTACACTAGTATGTGAGCGAGAACTTTTTGAGTCAACTTTGTGATTCGATTTTTGGATTAAGAAAATACATATACGCTTATATATGAAACGAGTTGGCTCTGAGGACTCTTACTAGATAAATAAAATCAAAGTTACTTTTCTCAATACGTGTCATAAATAGTTTTTACAACGCCTATGTTACCCTCTACAAAAATAATGGCTTATGCTATCGACATATCAGTATTATTAATATGTTTTTTTATTTAACTGGACGATTAACCACAGGTACTAACTTAGGGTATCTATTCAGAAAGAAGTCTAATACATACTAAATTACCATTTTCTCATGCATAACAAATTAGAATGTCAGTTTAGAACAAGTTATGTAGAATATACTTTCAGAATGGTCAATAACTATAGACGTAATCTCTTTTCAAAAATTGGTTATTAGATTAATGAAATGAAGATTGATCAGTATAGAGATTGGATATTTCAACTCATCTAAAGAACTATCTATCCAGAAGTGATGATGAATAGAAGTAAGTACTTTGCAAACGCAAAATGGCGACTAGAACAAGTATACATGCCTGCTGAAAACGGTAGCTTTGAAATATTTACAACTTTACGTCTCATACTAGGATTAGTTTAATATTATTTCCGACTACTGATCAATGTTATACAGTGGATAGTACCCGGAAGATACTTTCAACTTGGCTGATCACGCTTGAGACGAATGCAAAGTTTCTCCCAGATACTAAAGCTTTTTCTTTGATTATACATGAGCATATCATTCACTACAACTTTGATATTGACCTCAAAATATTCCATCATAAATTGACTGCAAACCCTCCACCCTCATCTCTACTACTTATATAATATATTTGTTAATGTTTTTTGCCTAAGATCTCTGGAACTACTTAACTTAATCGAAGAGGTGTTTTCAATATAATGTATATTTCTAATAGGAATGTTGTAGGCTATTGCTCAAACAAATCAAATTAAAAATTAATTTTCTTAACATATCTTTTCTTAAAACGCGTGACCTATTCTCCATTGAAAGTATAACTCATTCGTTTTCATTTATTTATAAGTTTATGGCCAAATACAAATATATTTACCAGCGAGAGAACTAGAGAATGAATTTTAACTCAGCATGTTTTATATAATACATAATTTATCTAGAAAGGTTATAATCTAATGAAAATTATGTATTTCTTCAACAAGCTGAGCTGTGACGTTATATGCAATACAAAAGTTTTATTTAAACTGTGGGGTGAAAAAAGTGAGGAATGTCACACGTGCATCTACTCTTATGATTGTAGGGGGNTGAACGGAAGAGATAAACTCTGTGATAAATTATGAGATCCTGGATTTAAACATTAACTCAGAACTACATGAAAGTGTAACTAAAGATAAAGTACAAGGCCCATATGTACTTATGAATGATCGTCTTCATGCATGCAGCAAAAACAATCTAGATATCTTCTAAAGAGCTACGTTAATGAGTATGATAGAATTCCCAAATACTGTAAATGACATCCCAATGATGGAGGGTGCTCGACAAAGATCCTTTCTTGACCATTGGAATTAGATCTTGGATAGATTCTCATATTGATTTGGAGCTGTGGAATCTCAGTTGTTCATTCAGAAAATGAAAAATGTGTATACTCGTATTTTAAAACAAGGGATGTTAGTTACTAGTAGCCAGCGTGACACACCATTAACAATATACTTGAAGATGATTTTATGAAAACGCTTAATTCCAATGAGATTGAGTCATATGATACATGGAAAATGTAGTAAGCCTGTGCAGAGAGATGGAGTTATGAAGTGATGACCCCCCCCCCCCCCCCCCCNGAGATGCTCTAAGCACCGTACACCTGAACAACACAGTGTGGTATTATTTGAGAGTATGGCTCAAGTTCATATAATGTTCAAATTCATTTGAAAAATTATATACCTTGAACAATGTAACCCATTCTTCCTACCAATTAATTTGCAAAGCACTAGGACTCTTAAAGTTTGACACAAATTAGAACCTTACTTTATCAAAAAGTACCTTGCGTCTCACACCTCTTTCTCATTTAAATATTTACTCTCCTTCATTTTAATATTTTTCACTTTGCAAATCCTGTTGCACTTTAACTCACCCACAAGAAAAGCGTGTTGGAATATTTTGAGCACAGAATCAGAACAGATGAACTGCAGACGAATTTGGCTTTAGTTAAGATTATGTTTAGTGCTTGTTAGACCGAACCATACAACTGTAGGGTGTACCTTGGCTAAGACAATGAAGTACTAGGGTCTTCTTCTACCCTATAATTCGTACTCCTGTATATATTTAAGATACTATCTAATAGAGATAATAAATACCTTCAGAAATATATTAAATATTTCAAATATAGTTAATTTATTTTAGTTAGATAAGGTTTGATGTATGTGTTGATTTTTCAGTGGCTTCATCGCTTATAGACGCTGCTTTGTTAAAAGGGGGCAGAAGAGCACATATAATTACCGTGTATAGCTGCCAATTTGGCAGAAGAGCACATGCAATTACCGTTTATAGCTGCCAATTTGGCAGAAGAGCACATGCAATTGCCGTGTATAGCTGCCAAATTGGCAGAAGGAGGCAGAAAAGCGTATGTGACATTTAAAATACATTTTCACATCTTTAATGACCACCTTTCCATCTACAACTTATTGAAACACAATTTCACATCAAAATTATTCCAAATTTTTATTTTATATATTGGAATGAGATAACACTATTGCATAAGATCTCAATTGAAGATATAGATAGAAATCTAAGATTTCTCCGAAGTAAACATGTGTTCATAGGAGTTTTCACCGAAATGTTCTCAGGAGACTTCTGACAATCTAAACCTGCCATTCCTAGTCACTAGAGCCAGTCGAAGCCCACATGAATATTTCCTACATATATCAAAACGTTGTGAAATTTTCTTGTCATCCAACATCCGCATCCGCCTCTGTGAAGACAAAAATTTGGCTTATTTGTAAATATATTATTAAAACTCGCCCATGGAGTCTTCGCAAATCATGAAGGAAAGCTGTCGTTGAATATTTCACTGATATAAATCGTGGTTAAGCAAATCCATTAATTAGTTTATTCCTTTTATAATTCATATTACTCATCCACGCTCTTCAATTACAATTTTAGCACCTACCATATTGCTGTGTAATTTGAACCCACTTAATCTGGGTATTTGGATACACTTACAAGCAATCAGTCTGCAAAACTATATCATAGAGAAAACTGTCATTAGAGGTTGTACTTCGTGAGAACGGGTTTTAATATCAAGAATACCTATTTTCATCAGGCCTTCCCTTGCAGTTTATATTATCTCCAAGTCTTGCTACAAGTTAGGGTTTTTGTGGAGGTAGAGTAGAAAACCATTCAGAAATTCCACTCTCAGCCTACCCAACTGAGATTATATAACCTCTATCTCTCAGTCATGGGCAGTCTAGTCTCCTGAGAGAGCGGTGCGTTAGACCACACGGTTACCAAAGTGGGTTCTTTCAGTTTAAATGCAATTTCCGATCAAGGCTTGGTATGGTCATCAACATAGCAAAAGGACAAACACTGAAGCTGGTGGGCTTTGATCTCTGTGGCAAGTGTTTTTCACATGTACAACGTAGCTAATCGTCAAGTGTTACCTCGATAGTTATATCAGAACTTTAATTGCTCACTCTTGATTATCAAACCAAGAACTTATTTTATAAAGAGAGCTTGCCTTATTTTTTTTGTTATATTTCCTTTAATATATACAGATATTTTGTGTGTATAATCTTAAAACATAAATAATTATATTTCATTGAATTTTATGACTATAAAATATATCTCTTACCAATTCAAAAGTTTTCCTAATAATAATATCTACATTATACGTTGCGTGATTATTTTTCTATTTACGGAAATTTAAAAACTCTAGGGCTGGAGACGTTATTTTTTAGTGAGAATGAACTGCAGGCGTTATATTTATTAATTGTCGGGGCTTCTTGATCGAGGTTGGAGTCTTCCTGATAAAGACAATAACTATTCCTCATGTACCATTTGAGAATTGTATTCCAGGCGAGAACAACTATAGATTTGTATTCCTTCACTAGATATTGGTTTTCTCCCTTTAGGGATAAAGATGAATCTTGATCTGGCAATTACATGTCATCACAGACTGGATTGAGATAGTGAAGATGTTCTCGACTCAGAACTCAGCCTTATCATTATTCCACATTTAAAAAGAAAAAGCCACTAACATGATGTATACTAGAGATTTGGAAAAGATTTTAGAATTTTATCGAGATGAAAAATCTGGGATTTCCTTCATAGAGATCACTTAAAACCAAATTCAGGGCAGGAAAATTTTCAGTCACACCCAAAATATCCGAATTCTTTGGGAATGGTTTGGTCAAAGCGTTTGTGATTCGAATAAAAGTGCAGTATGAAGCAATACAACACTGCAGTCTACTATCCACTTCTTACCCTTGCTCTAGTTAATTATTTAAATTATATATATATACAAATTAAATAATCAATCATAAAGGAATCGGAAATTCTCGTTAGTACACGAATATACGGTACAGGTATGACTGAAAATTTTCCCGCAATGAATTAGGTTTTAAATGTTCTCTGCGAAGGAAATCCCAGATATTTTATCTCGATAAAGTTGTAGTATATAGTACATCGATTTTGAACCACATTCATGAATATTCAGTGGTCAAAGAGAAGTTGATACACGAGTCACACCTCCACCTACAGAGCTGACTGTTGCTGAAACTAACCTAAACAAAATTAGTGATACTGCTGCGAAGAAAAAATGTAAATTATGTATATCAACATTGGAGGTTCTGTTATATCCATAAAGTTGAAAGACTTTAATATACAGATCACACTGAGTGTTTCTTCATTACACTGTACCAAGGCCAGATATATATAGAATACATTCCTAGCGCTGATTGAATCTTTAAACCCACAATATTCTACTACAAACAGACAAAGATACATAGAGGAAACAACATTTAAGATTGTATTTTTAATTAAGAAGGAAAACAAATCAAAATATTCAAATAATCTAGAATTTATACCACAGCTCACCGTAGTGAATCCTTGTTGAAGATCCGGAAAGTCAACTCTATTTTTCCCATCTACTCTGATGCTTATCTCCATAGAAGTCATGAGTTTTGCAACGTATTTCTCATAGTCAAATGTAAAAGCCGTGTCACGTATGCTACTAGACACACATAAATTCCACAGTAATTAACTTTTATTATCATCAGACATACTCGACTCTATCTATATTAACCAGTTAGGTCTAAGCGTCACAATTACCGTATCCACACACTATTCATTTGGTATCAGAATAATGAAAATAGTTTAAATTCTTATGTAGTAAAATCAACAACTAGAAACTTTTAAAAGTAAATTTATTTTTGCCCCAGTGAAAAAGTATCTCTCTTTACTAGATCTGGACTTGGAATATAAAGATTGGCTTAGTTACACCTTATTCCTATATCCTTTATATAATACTAGTTTATAGGCCTATATATGACAAATTGAAAAAGGCTAAATTAAAAAAGTGGGAGCTCATTCAATTTTAATTTTGTTTCTAGGAAATATGTTTCTGTCGTTTAGTTACACTATGTAAGAATAGAAAAAAATGCGAGTTAAATAAAATAGTATTATAATCATTGAAATAATAATATTTTATTTTAAAAAGCCACGTATAGTCAACGATTAGTGAAAACGAGTTTGGTCAGTTAGATACCAATCAAAAAATGTTGACTTGGTAACTAATTACGACAAATTGAGACCAACATTTTAACTGGGAACTGTCTCTGTCTCAAAATAAAGCTGATTTTTAGCTATACGGGAACTAAATTGATTATCTGTAAGAAAAATACACTACCTTGAAATAGATATGTTTAAATTGCAGAATTATTTAAATTTTAACATTTTTTCGTCACTTTTAGGAAGGTTCTAACGTGGTTAATGTTAAGTATTTAAGCTCTTAAGGGGTGGTATTACACTACCTGTTTGTATTATGTTTAACCTGTATGACAGCATGTCCAACGTAATCAAACTGTTTCAAAATCCTTACTGGATAGTCGCCATTTTCCCACTCATACTTACTTACACTCCAATGAATTCACACTAACATAACAATGAGGTTCTTTTTATAGAATGCTCAATACCTCTTCATTTATGTGATCAAGTTTATAATATTTTTGGATATATAATGACGATGCAAGATATCAATTGGGCTTGGCCTATTTTAAACGTTTCATGGATCGTCTATAAAATCCTCTGGCACTCATATGATGTTGAATTTCAAGATGTTTATTTCTAGCTCTCAATAAGGGAATTGGATTAGTTAATAGTGGAAGATAATGTCAATTTCCAATATATATTTATGTTTGTCTTGGAATGTTAAGCAATTGTTTCAACAGCTAGGAGTATGTAATGCCTGTCTCCAAGATTGCTGTCCAATAAGCATGTATAAGGATATATCAATATTAGCTGAAGTCATCATCTAATAGTTAAACTTTTCACCCAAATGGTAATTGATCATTAAATATTACATATTCTAAAACAAATGACTGACCGCATCTACTGCATGGCTGGAGCAACGAGTTCACCATCCCATATTTTTAGTTTGGCCACTGATAAAAGCTGTATCATTGTCATACTTGACATGTTTTGTTCTTCGTTTAACGTCAAATTTAAATATACTAATCAACACAAAGAGATTCCTGAAAGGATATGATCTGTTCAATAAAACCGCTTCATTATGTCAATGAATCATTCTACTAAATTTAAAGATGCCTTTTAAAGAAGTATATGATTTGTCTCAATCTACATGTATGTAAATATGAGCTGAAATTTCAAAAAATATGTTTAGTATTAAATATATTATTTTACCTTGCCTAAGAAACACATTAATTTTTAAAAATATTAATAATAAACAACAAACAAAATTATGAAAAACTGATCTGTGTTTTAATCTTAAATTTTTATTTATCTTCGATGCTGGAATAATTCTGATGTATCCTTCGTTTTAAATTGCAAATAATTTTTTTAATTATTAAAGTGATGCTCGAAACACGTATTAGATTTGAGATTTTAAGCATACATAAGNTAATTATTAAAGTGATGCTCGAAACACGTATTAGATTTGAGATTTTAAGCATACATAAGTTAAATACATGATTACAAACATACAAACAAACAAACCTACATATATACATACATACATACATACATACATACATACATACATACATACATACATACACACATACATACATAGATACATACATACATACATACACACATAGATACATACATACATACATACATACATACATACATACATACATACATACATACATACAT
>CABEEJ010000102.1:0-14274 GCA_901482245.1 Timema douglasi
TTTAGAAACTCACTGTAAAACATTGTGTATTTTCTTTTATTATATTATTATGCCCGTGCGAAGCCGGGTTGGGCTGCTAGTTAGTATATAAACGTATAGCCCGAACGTGTATTAAGACTCGGTAATAAAAAATATTGCTACCAAACAAAAATTATTTCGGCTATACAATTGTGTAAATAAATCCAAACCAAAAGCTCACACATAGTATAATATTTTATTTTTTAAATCTTTGTTTCTCTAGTATTTCAAAATCGAGTGCAATCTCTTCTTTTTTTATCTCTAGCTTGACATTCGGTTAAACATTCTGCCGACATCACATCATTGACCACTTTGTTTAAACACTATCAGGAAACCACAGAATCAAGTTTGATCCTATTAAACTTCGCACACGAAGCTATTAACTTGTTCAGTCATTCGGGTATAAAATATAGTTTCCTCCCTATGAGCATTTCACCATTTTCATTGTTTCAGTGCGTGTGTGGTTTTGTATACAAATTTGTTTTGTGTGTGAAATAATTAGTAAAGCGTGATTTTCAATTGTTTAAGCGTCAACATGCTTGAACTGTCCCGGAAACAATTTGAGACCCCAGCTACGGTCATCAAAATCATACTCAGCTACTGATGAGCTTGGAAAATATCGAAATAAATTATGTCACGAGTAAGAAGTGATGTTAAGCAATAATGACTCGTATTTTTGGAAACACGTGGTTTAAAGGTCATAATCATCTGGTCTGGTTTTCCTGTGACAGAGAGGTCAGGATTTGAATAATGGCTGACTATAACAAGGGTGTGCCTTACCCTAAATGTTTTCCCGTTTTACTTCCACGTAAATGAAAGTAGGCCTACATTTCTTATAAGTTTGACATTCAAAGTCCTTTGTTATTAGAGTAATTATTTTATCCTTCCACTTAATTAAAGGTACATTTCCTGTAAATTTGACCTTCATAATCGCTTATTATGAGATTAAATATTTTAAAGCTCGGTGGGTCAGTTAGATGTAGAGAAAAGGAGTATGCTAAAGCGACAAATTTGTCAAGGACAGGTAGACTTTTTGGATTCGTGGGCTGGGTTGGTTCGGTTTAAGTTTATCATCCTATGAGTTTCAGGATTTACACTGATAGAGAAACAATTTTCTCTAAGCAGCCAGTTCTAACGGATTATACGTATATTAGATATTTATATACCGGGTGCACTGTTATATGGGGGACCCACTTAAGTGATGATATTAATAATTATAATTATCATAATTATAATAGTAAGCGTCTGAGATAAAATCATTGCTAACCCTGTTTGTGGAAAAATAGATAGTACTAATATACTGTTGCCCAGGTGACGCCCGAATGTACAAATCGTACATACTTTCGTTGGAGGCTTTTTCCAAGTCCCGATGAGATGAGGTGATGGTGGTAGTGATAATGAGGGTGTGGTACCAGTGAAAACACTTAAACCTAACTTAAGCTAACCAACCAAACCCTGGTGACTTTTGAGATGATTCCTCTTTAGGTAAAATACACAAGATACCAGCTGGGAATCGAATCCGGTACCCGTAAGCTCGTAGCCAGGTGTACTGACCGCTACACCACAGGGCCGGGTACCTTGTTGATGGCCCAAATAAAAAAAATTAATAAAAAAATATTATTTAAAAATTGGTCGCGTTTGACCTTGTTTCAAAGTTTAAGTCAAGTCTGTATTCCAGTAAAGTGGAGCTACCCACCTCAGTGGTGAAGTTGGCTAAAGCGCTAATTTCGTGTTGAGCCAGACTACCAATGACGGGGAGATTGAGAATATAATCTCGCTCAGGTGAACTTGGGATGGTTTTTCTAAACGGTTATCTACTCTTCCTCCACACAAATGTGGGTTTACTTCCAATATATTTAACCGTCCAAATTCCTGACACATTAATTTTATTAGTTCTTAAGCGTATAACTGTACGGGTAGTAAGACACTGTCCTAAATAAAGTAAAAGTGGAGTTCCTTGTATAGCAACCTATTAATAATCAGACTTTGTCCAGTGGTTTAACAATGTTTTTAAAAATGTATTTTTTGATCCATTAACACGTCTTTTTCCACCAAAACAGGCGATAATCAATTAATTCTGATAATTGTATAAGCTTGAGGAAAGCAAATGATATATCAAATCCTGGCTTATCAATTACCTGTGTCTGTGAATGACATTTCATAATCGCTAAATGGCAATATTTTTAAACAGTTAGATTCACAACTAAGACTAACTAATTGTCCTAATACACAAATATGGGATTAATATTTCAAGTTCACTCGTGGATTGATGATAACCTTTAAATGAAAATTAAATTAAATTTTCTTTGAATTGCAAACAAGATTAAAAATTTACCTTTATGGTAATAATTACCATCCCTCCCGATTTTACTTCTGCAACTTTTATTTTGGCATACATATTGACGTATATGCAGGAATCATAAAGCAAGGGTGAAACAATTAATATTTGAAGCCATGATGAATATTTGACACGGAATACTTTAGTCAAACAAAGTGAACCTAACCATAGCCATTTAGTCGAGCTAGATCACAGAGCTTACGTTATCAAATCTGTGGGAAAGTAAAATAGTGAATATTTTAGAACTATGATGCCGGTTTATATTTAAACTCGTATTTTGATGTCTCATTAAAAGTAAACAGATTATTTCTAGATCCATTCTATACCTTTTGTACTAAATTAAGAACTATTATATATAAATAAATATATAAGATATGGCTAATATTGTTTTATTAATATTGTTTTATTAATTTAATTTATATTACTCAATAAAAGATTGTTTGCTTTGTATTCTAATTGTTTCTGGAAAATATTTTTTAACTTTATTTCTTTTATATTTATTAATGTTTAAATAATAGAAATATGTATTATTCAACATTATTTTTATATATATATTTAGGGTTCTTATTTATTAAAATAATATAACATGTTTATTAAGAAAATTAAAAGCGTTAGTTAATTTATCTTTGTTTTTCTATCAATTTATTTTAAAAATAACTATTTTTTAATTTTAAAATAATTTAATAATTATTTAAATTTTAAGATCCTCACTATATGTATTAGTATATGTTGCACATATTTTGAATTATTACTATATAATGTATTGAGAACCAGGTTATTCAAATTCGTCCAATTTAATTAAAATGATTAATTTGGTACAATTTTTTACGAATTTTGATAAAGTCTAAACATAGAGCTGTGGATTGAATATCTAATAGCTGAATAATGGTACTCACAAGACATGTATTAATCACAACTTGTGAATGTGTGGAAGGCCAGGCCTCCACCGTGGTTTGGATTCCACGTTAAACTGTAGGTCCTCCATTTCATCTCACAATCACCCTAACCATTACACATTAGCGCAAGTGCGTGTAACCCGAACGGGTTGTAAGACGCGGCGATAATAATAATAATAATAATAATAATAATAATAATAATAATAATAATAATAATAATGGTACTCCCTGGAGATATGTAGTTTTGTGTTGTTAATTTTTAAACACCATATTAACAAATTATGTGCGTCATTGAAGATGACATTGACTAAACGTCAAGCTCATCTAGTCTGACTGGTAACAGAAAGGTTTGGATCTTGGACGATGTCTTGGTGGTTGTATTAAGGGTATTGTTTAATGCTTGATATATGTGAGTGCATTTCATATATCATTTGACCTTCTTCATAAATAACACACTAGATTAATTCAAATGCATTTAGACCGCATGGGTATTATATACAGTGGAGGAAAACATTAAATCTATCGAACCCGTACTTAGATATTTTATAATTGACCGTGTGTAGTGAGTATTAGTTTTAGCTTGGTTATTTACAATTTAGTCCGTTTGACTGTCCGGATATTTGATACGTCTTAACTGTCATATGTATTGACCAATTATACTAAATTTAGTGAATATTTTAGGAAATGTCAGCTGAACAACTTATTTATATAGATTTTAGATTTTATTATCTCTTTAAAAATGGGAACCGCTAAAATGTCTGAATGTTTGTCAAACAAAAACCGTTATGCTTTAATAAATTTTTAACGTTATTTGGCAAGTATATTATATGTACTAAGGTTAATGATGTAGGTATATAATTATTTTTATCTAGTTATTATTATTATTATTATTATTATTAGCACCGCGTCTTACTACCCGTTCGGGTTATACGCACGCTAATGTGTAATGGTAGGCTGATTGTGAGATGAAATGGAGGACCTACAGTTTAACGTGGGATCCGAACCACGGCGGAGGCCTGGCATTCCCCACATTCACAAGTTAGTCTTGTCAGAGGTGAAGGAAGGGTTTGGTAATCAGATAAATCTGTGCCGGGACCGAGGATCTAGTTATTCGTTTAGTTATTCGTTTTGATCTAGTGTTCACTCAAAATAGTTTGTGTTTGATGACTCGTGAGCGAATGGAATCAAAAACCATAGGTTAGAAAGTCCTAATGAATTGAGCTTAAACTCAAATAGCAATGCAAGAGTGAAGGCCAGTATCATATTCATTAACAAAAGGTAGAGAGTATTTAAAGCATAGATTTGATGACCTAGAACAAAATAAGCTTATAAACCAAACGGGTAGTTAGACTCGGTGCTAAGTATTATTAGAATAAATTACAAAATAAAAGGATATCAGGGAACTTTATTTATGTATTTATGGTCATAGGAAAAGTTCAGTTTAGAGTAAATTTAGTGACAATAAATAATGGTAATCTTATGGGAGACACAAACGATATTCTGAGTAGATATAAGGACTACTTCAGGCACATTTTGGATGTTCCTGTGGGATCCTAGTAAGTTGATGGTATTGAAAATTGAAATCCATACTGCTAAACCACCAGATCCTTAGACTGGTATTAATGAAGGTAAAGAAGCTATAACGAAGTTAAAGGATCATAAATCTCCAGGTTTGAACTCAATTCTGGTTGAGTTAATAATAGGGAGGTGATGAAATGTTGGCATTAGAAAGTCATAAACTGCTATTTCCTTATGAAAACATGAGGTATTACTACAAGTATGGAAGGAATATATTTTATAACCATTTTAAAAAATAGGGTGATAAAATAGTGATAATTATAAAGGTATATCACTACTACCAACATGTTATAAAATTTGATATCACATATTTTTTAATGAGATTAACTTCTAGTGAATAGGAAATAATTGGGTATAATCAGCGTGGATTTTGACGAGATAGGCCAATATTTTTTTTATTTAAAGTAGAAATACAATATGATGGTTCATTAACTATTAATACATTTTTAAAATGCCTATGATTCAAATATAAGAAAGAAATTGTATGAAACTTTAGTTGAATTTGGGATGACTAAAAAACTTGTTAAGCTAATTGAGCTATGTTTGACTGATACGCGTGGTAGGGATTGAATGTCACTTATCAAATACTTTAAATATAAACGTTGGGTTTTAACAAGGAGGTGCACTTTCCCCATTATTTTTTTTGATCCAGCCTTAGATTATTATATTAGGTTAATAAAAGTTTGTAGGGAAGGGTTGATACTAAATGGTAACATGCAGATATATTAGGAAATGTAAATGGTTTAAGTTTGTTGGTCAATATTAAGGAGGATGGGGCAATAAGCGCAAATGTTTTATTAGAGGTTAGTAAAGAAATAGATTTAGAAGGGTAACCTGTCGGTCTAGGGGTAAGGTGTCAGTCTTCTGTGCTGGCGGCCGGGGTTCAATCCTCGGTCGTGTCAAAGATTTATCTGATTATCAAACCCTTCCTTCACCTTTGACAAGACATCTTGTGAATGTGGGGAATGCCAGGCCTCCACCGTGGTTTGGATTCCACGTTAAACTGTAGGTCCTTCATTTCATCTCACAATCACCCTACCATTACACATTAGCGCAAGTGCGTATAGCCCGAACGGGTAGTAATACGAGATGCTAATAGTAATAATAATAATAATAATAAAATTTAGAAGGAAACTCTGAAAACTCAAAGTATATGAACACAAAGAGAAAACATTATTATTGGGGATATAATTTAGACAGTACTTTGAGTAACATATCATTTGACAAATAAATGAGTTTAACAATTTAAGAACAATTTAATTATCAAAAACGATATTAGATTGTAAGTTCGGATAATAATACAATCGGGAAATGCATGCTATCACTCAGTCAGTAAGTTGTTGACATTTCTCCTATTGTCGAGTAATGTAAAGCTCAGAATATACAAAATAATAATTTTACTGGTTGTTCTCTATGGGCGTGAAATGTGGTCTTCTACCTTTCATGACGGAAAAAAATTAGGGTATTCTAAAACAAGATGCTTAGGAAGGAAGATATTTGGTCCAAAGCGGGATGAGACTACTGTGAAGCAGATGAGGTTACATAGTGATGAGTTACATAACCTGTACTAACGTAAAGATATTTCTAGAATAATCAATTTATAGTATATTACGGTTGGGCCGGACATGTTGTGAGAATTAATGAAAGAATTTAGACCCATGTTCAGGGTACTGACTGACAAACCCAAAAGGAAGAAACTATTGGGAAGATCTAGACGCAGATGGAAGGATAACTTTAAAATGGACCTGTAACAGATAAGGTTTAATGAGATGTACTGGACAGAACTAGCTCAAATTTGGGATAGGTGGCATACCTTTGAGTGTGTGGCAATGAACTTTAGAGCTCCTAAGACATAGAGTAAGTAAGTAATAGATCATCTCAATTAATTTGAATTTAATATTTTAGTGAATTGATGGAGTACTTACGACATGTTTACAAACTGTTCAAATATTTTGAGGCATATTTCTTAAACCACGTGAACAATGGGAATTATCTATTAATATAATTTACTTATTAATATAGTACTTATGTTGGTTTTTTTCTAAATTGACCACCATAGAAAATTGTCCCTTTCATAGCCAAGTAAAAATAATGGGAAACATTTCAACTTGAAATCCAAAGATAGATCGTAAAGTTGCAGAATCTATAAGATCATGGAGTGAGTGACTTCTACTTTATTGATGCAATGATTCCACATATTAGAACCATTGTTGGAGTGATATCAATCTCATCTCAAATATATTAGTTATTTTTTCGATCATTTTATGGATATTCATGTAAATTGTGTTTATTTAGATTTTTTACTTTGATAATCATTTAAAACTTTTTATTTTGGTGTTCATTGCAATAATGTCTCCACGTAAGAGAGCCACTGTTAGCATTCTTGCATATACTTTATTTTAAATTTAGGTATAATTTCAGTCATTTTACGTGGTATTTTAATAATTATTATTTAGTTTTGTTTCTTTGTACTAAATCAACAGAACAAATGAATTTGGTGTTATGGGGTGTTTTACTTTAGTTCTTTTTTATCCTATTTTTTAAAAATATTAAATCTATGAATATAAAAAAACTTTAATGTTTGTACGCGCATTCAAATTTTGTAATGTGTTCCTATTTTGGGTGGTATAAATGATAGGAACTCTGATCAAATTTTAAAATGTTTGTTTATTTGTTTTCAGTAAAACTTTAGAAGTATTCATCGGATTTATACGAGACTTATTCTGTTCTATTCCTTGTTTTTAAGAGAACCATAGTAACATATATAAAATCACACTATCATATCAGCGAGTGAAATAGTTTAGATAAAAACAAACGCGTAAGCAGTGAACACTAATGACAGCTGGTATTTCGGATACATAAGGCGGCACGTGATATATGGTCTGGGGTATGGAGGTGACAAGAATAGGGACAAGTCCATGTTCACTCAAGAATCTTCGTATGCACATTAGACCAATTTGTATGCTTTGCTAGCATTTGAAGTTGTCGAATATATTGAAGTGTTGTTCAATATCAGAGAAAAAATGAGCAAATATAGTATAATATATACAATAAGTATTTATATGATAGTATTGTACAATATCAAAGTTTTACCTGGCGGTTATAATTCCATATATAACAAATAAGTTTTTTCTTACTATAACTCATTATGGTAATGCAAAAACATATTGTTTAAAATACACACATTATAATTAACGTTATTTCAGGCTTTCCTTCTTATCCATCTGTCTTGTGTCACGAACATGGTACTTAGCAAATTCCTGACAACACAAACTTATCTCAAAGCGATCTGCATACAGAACAGTTAGAACAACGAATAAACGTCATTTGATAAGCTCTGTTTTTATTTATGTCAGTGTGAATAAGGTGCATAACAATGGGTTAGGGAAGGGAAAAATATTAGAGGAGGGGGGGTATATGTTTGTTAGAAGCCGCAGGTACAAAATAATCAAAGCGGAAGTTTCTTTTGTTTGTGGTAGTTAATACTTCCTGATTCTCGCGTGTTTTATGAAGCCGAAGTCGTTACTAGCGTATCTTATGTTACTTTTTGGCTCTAAGATAATACAGCTTGATAGGCCATTACTTCCAGGATAGAACCCCACACCCTCTACTTCTTTCAACTCCTTCCACCTTCTCGCATAAACCTTTCGTCAGACTCCCCCACTATATTACAAATACAACCAAGGTAGGTCTTGAACTCTAGACTTTGAACTATGGCCCATCAGATAACGACGCTTCTAAAAATATCCAGTAAGGTCCATACATTATCTTAAATGGAGTTAAAGTCTCGAATCAGGCTACCTTCCTTGTGGCTTATAGAGTAAATAAATGTGCTCATCTTGGGGAAAGTTTTGCCTCCATGTTTATATAGCATATGGAAGTTAAAGTTTAAGTAAGCATTACTATATTTGGTGCAGATTTTAATATATAAACTTGTTTGTAAATATATATTTTTTTTATCTAAAATATATATACATATTTTATAAATCAAATTTTATAATTAAGTTGATCATCATTTATGAAAAAAGACCGCTTTAGGTTATCTTTATTTAAATAAAAGATTAAAACAATAACCATCTTCAGTGGCCGCACAGTCTAAGTTGTCACTCTCGCAAGACTAGACTAGCAATCATGAGTATATCGGGGTTCAAACACAACAAACACGTTAAAATAATGAGATCTATTCTAACCTAACAAGTACGTAAAGAAATGGATTTATATTATGATTTTAAAAACTCAGTTTTTCATAAATATGGTTTTAAAATGCTCCATGTTCTGTCAAAATTACATTAGATTATGTTTAGAAACCTATTTAACAATCTCTCTTCAAGAAAATGCAGGTACACTTCCTCTAAATTAAATCGTTCTCATTCCTAACCCTTAGCGTAACTTTTACATATACGTCATACCTGAATGGGTACTAATACCAATTTTTATTAAAAAAACAGTTGTTTCTATACAATATTGAGAATTCAGATCCTGTTGTCACCAAATGAGAGCAATCATATAAGTGTTATATTAACGGTTCAATTAATCCACCCTTTAAAACTCAATTGATTCAAAAGTACTATCTTTATAATCTCTTATGTTCATCAACCTAATTCTCTGAAAATGGTAAACGTTTCAATTATTACTGTCCATCAATTCAACTGTATTTTTTTTAATCTACCCTTTATTAACATTATAAGCCGATTTATCTAAATCTAGCTACAGGCCATTAAATCTAACTATGTAAATATATATAGTTATATGTATAAAACATTTATACGCAGAGAGAGAGAAAGAGATATGTATAGAGATATTTTTATATAAATTTATATCTGCTACCTTCCCATATCAAGAAACAATATTGTAATCATGAAAAAAATCGATCTTGAGATCATAATGAATCCTTTATTTTTATGTATGTCCGAGCCCGCCAAAAAGGGAGTTAAAAAAAAACTAGTTCACATGCAATACCATTCAATTACTAAGGACATTGAAGTGTATTCCGTCTCTCTTTATGTTTGATGAATGCAACAATGCTGAAATATTATTCAATCTGTGTTTAAATATGTGTGTGACTAATATGGAAGACGGAGGAAAGAAAAAATGTTGTCACATTATTTTGTGCCTTTGTTTGTGCCCACATTTTTCCTCTTTCCCTAGATAGGCTTTATTAATAAAATGTACACTTATTAATTTATTTTACCTTTCTCTTTATTTTTATCAATTTCAATTTTTATAAAATTATTTAGCCATTGGGACACCACAATTTTAAACATGAAAACATATTATGTGACTTCTAAAATGTATCTGACAATAATAATGCCAAAAATGTACACAATACATTTTGTTGCGAGTTTATATTGTTAAAATTAATGGGGTTTTTTTCATCCCAAAACACTCGTTGCCAAGGATATATATACTTGGCTTATTGATATTTCTAAGCCTCTCATTTCCAAGGAGACTTATTTAAATGTTAATATATTTAATCGTTAAAAATTTAAGATGCATATGTGGCTACACTACCGTTCGGGATGTTTTATATTACTTTGCTTGCTATTGAGCTAACGAATTGGTATTTAGCATACCTTCTTCCCTGAAAAATAAAAAGTACAACAGAAAAAGTCCTTTCTCAATTCGATAAGTACTTTATGAGTTTACTGAAACAAACAAACAAACAGACTTACAATCGAGTGTACAGCGAGATTTAGAGTTTTATTATAAGTGTGTATATATTTTTGTATAACACTATTAGTTTCTGAGATATGATCACATTTTTAAAATTTATGTTTGGAAAATGAAGGAATTCATTAATCTCTTTGATGAACAAATATTTTGTCTTTTATCTTTATGTTTTTGTAACAATGTGTATTATTTAATTTATGCTATTTGGTAGAACGTCATGTTATTTTTTACATTGTGTCTCTGAAACAATATAAATTATATTGTTTCACATTTCTTTCATGTTTTAAGAAAATATCTAGATTGTTATACAAAAGAGTGAGAAAGTATATTTGTTGCACACTATCATTTATTTTTATATAAACTGTACAATTAACGCAAACATACGGTATTACCAACACTCACCATCTGACAGGCTTGCAGATCCTTACAAACACTCGCAGAATTTCATAGTGCATTTGTTTTCCGGTCGAGAGGGTACTTGTTCGTTAACCACCCTGTTTTATTGCGATGTTAACCGGGGTGAAAAGAGTATATTCGAATAAAACCAATGCCGAGGGCCGTGTACAGTTGGGGGGAGAAAAACATACACAGAAATCAAACACTGTTAATATTTTACACAGACGCCGGCTGAAAAAAAAAAAAGTCTAACTAGCATCCAACACCACTTCCATTTGTGCTGGTGGAATAAATCTAGTTTGTTTTGACCCCTGGTAATTCCCCACAAATTCATGGCCAGTGGTCCCCGAAATTGGGATCACGCAATTTTTTTAAAATATTTCACCACTACGTAGTTTATTTAATTTCCCACCTCATATTCTCAGTTATGTCAAATTTGGAATTACAAATGGTTATGCTTTCAAAATGTTAAAACAAGATTCATCCCAAACGAAAGTTTATCTGAAGTGTTATTTTTTGGTCCCATGCTTTGCGTCCTTCTACACGTCTGGGCTAGCTGTAAATTTACACTAATGGTGTAAATATGAGTAGATTAGAGTTTAGAGAACGTTAAATCGTGAGGATAAAGAAATGTAAATCATTCAGAATAAAACAATTTAGTAAGCCCTGGATGGATTCGAATCAAGATCCCCCGTCATCGACCAACCAAAATGGACGAGCCCATTTTCTTAGTGTGTATAATCATGAGTGCAAGTTGCAGTTAGTTAAAAACATGATTTTAGTTTAAAATATATATAACATTTTTCAGAAAATAATCATGCAATACGCCTAACAAACTCTTTATATTTGTAAGTAAAGTTTCCTGAAAAACGTGCCAAAAATATATTTAAATTATTGACTATATAATTTCAAAATATTTCTACATTTTATTCAATAACTTCCTAATTGATGTCATTATTAATAATTAAAATACTGTGATTTATAATTAAATAAACAGTAATTTTAAATAACTACGAGTAAATAATGTTTAGCATATAATGCCCAATTCATAGTTAGAATACAACAATGTAGTGAATATTTCAACTAGGATGTGCACTGGCTTAAGTACTTTACTCTAATAGATAATATATTTAAAAAATAATTCATTTTTAAGGGCTCATTCTAAAAACGACGTTAAATAAACGGCATCTATTGAAACATAGAACTATCCATATTAAAGTAGTTCATGCGTTATTAAATCAATTTTGATTTGTATCGCTATTTAAATTTAATAATAATATTATATCTATAAATATAATTAAACTCTAAAGTATTTTTAAATATTCAAATGTTTGTGTTTTTTTATAATATTTTAAGTATAGTCTAAAAGAAGACAGAATATTATATTTTAATAGTTTTAGTCAGTATTTGTGTTTGTCGGCTCCCAGTAAACTCTAAAGGTTTTCGTTGTATAAAGATAGACTTATTCGACTGCATTTCTCATTTTTTACGGAAACAGGTTAAGATATAACAGATGAGACATTTAATTTGAGACAACAGAGTATTCCGAAAATGATGAATTTAAGGAAAAATCGCTTCCTATAAAAGTTTTATCGTTTTTGAAGGGGGAAGAGAACAGCTCTTGTTATTTTTTATTTGGTGGATGTCTTAAATATATTTTCATGGTCTGCATTGTTTTTAAATGAAAACCATAATGTTTTGAAGGCATTTATAAGCTAAAAAATTATTTATTTTTGCATGGAAATTTCTTATCTAACATCAATATTTGAAGACATCTTAACTCATATTTTTTTAACACTTTAATTCGAAGAAGTTTTATTACATTATGTTATTATTTATTACGTCAAATAAAATATCATTTAAAAATTATTTTAATAAATGTTCAAAATCGTGTCCATTTACAATTATATACTTTTAACGTATTAACACGTTTTTAAATTAAAATGTTTATATAAAATACAAGCTAGATTATTTTGAAAAGTTAATGTCATTAAAAAACAGTTTCAGGCAAAAATTGTTTGTTTTCTTGTGAAAAAACACAATATCGCAGGAACATTTGTTTCATTTACCGTACAATCAGTAGAAAAATAAATAGAGAGACATTAAAAAAATATTTTGCAATGAATTTAAGGCAATTTAAATGAGAGCGGATAAAAGCAAGTGTTTTTAAGATGGCTAGTAGCAGCTAAACTCCTTAATAAAAACATTGTGATATCCTTCTCCATCTTATCAACTGAACCTGTTAATGAGTATAACTATTATTGATTTGGTACTGTTCTCTTTTCCAACTAAAAACAAAATTATTTGGCACGAAGTAGTTTATTTTTTTCTAAGATGTTTTTTTCTTCGGAATATTCTGTTATCTAAATTTAAAGGCCTCACCTGATATACAATCACGCTAACTCATCAGCTATATAAGTAGTGGGGTGACCTGGTGGTCTAGATGTAAGGTGTCAGACTTCCTTGCTGACGGCCGGGGTTCAAGCCTCGATCCCGGCACAGATTTATCTGATTACCAAACCTTTCCTTCACCTCTGACAAGACATCTTGTGAATGTGGGGAATGCCAGGCACTCCACCGTGGTTCGGATACCACATTAAGCTGCAGGTCCTCCATTTCATCTCACAATCACCCTACCACTACACATTAGCATAAGTGCGTATAACCCGAACGGGTAGTAAGACGCAGTGCTAATAATAATAATAATAATAATAATAATATAATATATGAGTAGTGTAAAAAAAACGTGCGTAGTAAGTAACTATATGTCACAGCAGTTTGGTAAAGGTACATTACAAAGCATGATGGCTCTTGATTCTTTCAGCAAACGGAAGGGGAGGTGGGAGGGGTTCGTGTTTCTTCATGAATCTTTATAATCTCATAAAACACTAGTCTCAAGTCTTTCTTTTCTAGCAATTAAAAATTTCAGTTGTTTTGAATGAGTTAGCGCTGTGAATAATATTTTTACATATTCCTTGGTACTAAAATAAAATCACATTAGTGCACTCAATATAAAGTGATTCTATCAATATATTATATTTATGTTTCTTGGATAAAAATTTAAAGCTATTGATTTGGTTGATAGTAAGTTGTTTCTTTTTTATTCTCTGCTTCTTATTTTATATACTACTTTTCTTTTACGATGCTGACATGTTTCGGTGATTTTTCAACATCTTCAAGTCTTATTTGTATTAAAGATTATTGTTTACTTCTTACTGTTGGAAAGTTTGTGAAAATTTTATCTAGGGAGATGATCAACAATATGTATATGATGATTGATATTACTTCATACTATTGGAAAGTTTGTGAAAATTTTATCTAGTGAGATGATCAACAATATGTATATATTGATTGATATTACTTCATACTATTGGAAAG
>CABEEJ010000102.1:17821-41105 GCA_901482245.1 Timema douglasi
AGGACCTACAGTTTAACGTGGAATCCGAACCACGGTGGAGGCCTGGAATTTCCCACATTAACAAGATGTCTTGTCAGAGGTGAAGGAAGGGTTTGGTAATCAGATAAATCTGTGCCGGGACCGAGGATCGAACCCCAGCTGCCAGCATAGAAGGCTGACACCCTACCCCTAGACCGCCAAGTGACCCAACTGTTTACAACATTTATAAAAGTTACTAAAATATTGTTCATGTAATTATACGTAAAATCATGTGATCGGCAACATTCGCTTTTGGTAGATTATATATTACTGCTAGAAAAAAAGAATGTGATTCATGCTGATAGCAAGAAAAATAAAATATTTTTTGGCTTTTCTAGAAGAACCTTCTAACCACAATTACAACTATCACTATATACAAATTCTGTCTATTTGATAAATTTATATAGATCCGAGCTATATGTCCTGCATTTGTTGACATTTACTAACAAATGAAGGCCTAGATATTATTTTAAAATCAATTATGTTTTCAACTATAAGCTGAAAACATAATATTTTGGAATAATTGGTGTATTATGTTGGTTGGATAAACTATGATAATATGTTAAACATGGGCGTTTGACTGAATGCATTTAGCCATGGTGGATCCAATCACTTCCCGACTTGTGTGCAAAATTGTGTGGACAATATTAGGGGCGTCCTTCCCCCCCAACCCCTAGTACCACCCAAACCCCCCGGACCGACAAAAGGTGCTGACACTGATAGTTGGTTGAAGGGAGGAGGATTCCCTCCCATCCCTCCCTCGGTTAAAGCTTCATTGTGACGGCTCCCCTACCCCTTCCTAACACGTCACTCCTTTACCCCCACCCCCTTACGCGAATACCCTTTCCCTCAACCATTCTCTATTCTGTACATCAAAGGATGCAAATTTTCCAGCGGGTGACTGACAAATGACTGCCGCACTGCGTCCGGTACACGCCATTAACATGAAGGGTTGATGGGAAGGGGGTGCAAGGGTGCAGGGTGGTTCTGGAAGGGGGGGGTTTTCAAGCGGTCCCAAACAAACGAATTACTGGGGATCACAATGGGCTAAGGAGAAACGGGTTAATTAAACGTATCTTATGATAAGAAACTGTCATAAATAAATATTGGTATTTGAAAAAAATTAATGAATATATTTAAAAGGTCTACATTAGTTAAGTTTAAGGAGGTAACGTCTAATAAGATTATATATATAATCTATTTACAATATCAGTACATCAATATACTTTAATAATAACCGGTAATAGAATTATATTTTACATTTTGTAATTTTAAGATAAAAAATTAGCTCTTTTTTATAGTGACTATTCGATCTGACAAACAAAACTGTCTTGTCACATGAGTGATGTACTAATTACGCTAATGTTTTAGGTATTACGAAAGCTATGTTTATACGATGTGTATCTGTATTTGCGTGGAGAGAGAGTGGAAAATAATTTTTGAAATTCTACCCTCAATACACTCGACCGAGATTCAAACCTCGATCTCCCCATCATAAGGGGTCTAATCTACTGCGAGAGTAACGCCATTGACCATGCTGCCACATAATTGGGTATTTCTAATATTAGTGGGTGAAATATCAACTTTATTTATGGCCAGAAGCTAGCGTGGGACTATATATATATTGGCTTTAAAGCTTAAAATTAACAATTAATAAACCAATACCTCGCAATATTAATTAATATGTTTTTAAAACAATTTATAATATTCATTTATAATGTATATTCGTAAATAAACATAAATTAAATACATTATTTTTTAAATTTTTATCTTGAATATAATAATATACTATTGTTTACCAAATGTATAAGTATATTAAGAATATATATCCAAACGAATATCACTACACGTAGTAAACTCCAAATTGAAGCTAGAAGTACACACTACGTATCTAAAACCTAAATAAAACGCGAAAGAAAAATCAGCACAAGAATAATAACTAATTAAACCATTCTATTAGATTTAAAAAGAAAATGTTATCTGTCAGTCAAATTTTCTGTTGTTTGTCCACTATTGGTCCAACCAGTGCAGCGATTGGGTTGAAATTTAACAAGGTGGATTTTACAGCTGACATAAATACTATATTTGACATTAAAATTCAATAAGAGTTATTTTTTTCAAATAATTTATTTAAAATCACATTATAAATCGTTGTATTCTACTATTAAATGTAGAATTTATAAAAGAAAACAATAAATTTTTTAAAATAATTATAATTCCGAGGTCAAAAGTTTTCACGATTACAATAAATACTCTCTTTATATGTCGTTTAAAAAAAAAATCAAACTACAATATTATTCTATTAGATTAACATTTAAATGAAAACAAGTGGATAAAATGTATATTCTAAAAATAAAAGAAGGGCTATCAGTTAAGAACCGAATTGATAGAACGATTTTAAAATAGTTCAATATTTTGGAAAATCAATAAATACGAAATAAGTTAATTCTTAAATAAAAACAGGTAAAATAAAACGGTTCTTAACCAAAAATCAAGTATACAACGTTATGTGTCATGTCAAACATGGCTATTTATCAAACGACACAATCCCTAGAAATAAAATTTAAATAAGTGTTTGGAAACATTTTAAAAATATTTTAAAATATCAAAAAATTCTCATAAGTCAACTACCATTAAATAATTTAACCAATTAAACAATTCAAACCAATAAATTATTAATACATAACTAGTATTTAAGATTTTTTTGACTTTTTTCTGTAGATAATACTAAGAACGACAAAAGTTAATTTGTTTAGATTCCTTGAGTGAAAAACGGGTACACTAGCTAGTAATAGATAATTTATAGCATAAGTCGCTACAATTTATTGAGAGGAACATAAATATTAGGCTTACATTCTAATAGAAAGATAATAAATTAAAATCTAGTTATAATTGAGAGTAAGGAAACAAGCAAATAATACCCACTTCAGTGGCCGATTGGTATAAGGCATCACGCTCACAATAGACTAGAATGTCGACAGTGGGTATATCATGGTTTGATCCCAGTTGGGAGTAACGAATGTTTGTTTTTTATCTAAATAATTTCCTTTTCTTTGTTTTATACAAACGTCGACACACATCCTCGTAATTCAACATTCTCCATCCTATTATCGTATTTAGTCCACTAGCGTATAACCCAATTAGATGGTAATACGGGGCGATAAAAATTAGAACAGACACAAAAACAAGCCTCTTTGCACTAATTCTTCACTGTGAAAAGGGAAACACTCATTTCACCCATATAAAAGTTTTTTCCACCATATCACAAATCTAAACCAGAAAGTCTAGCTTAATATGCAAACACGCTACTGATTGAGATAAGTTGTCGGACTAGAAAAACAGCTAGTTGTTCAGCTTTGCGCTGATATAATTAGTCTTTACAAAAAGTAATCCAAATAATCATCTGTTAATCTTGGAACGGTAACAAATTGTAAGTACAACTAAATACACAGGGTAGCATAACTGTCCACTATAAACACTTATCACTGAAGTGAAATATTGACGTAAATTAAAATTTAGCTCGTCACAATACTGCTTTGAATTCGTATCCATGTTTTGTTTCTGAAGCCGTCCGCAAACCCTAATACAACGATCCAATAAATACCAGACCGTGAAATGTTTACACTTTACCTTCATGTCTCGTTACATTGTTTGATCAAGAAGTTTATAGATCAATAATAATTCATGACGCTAATGATCATGTAAACATGTCCGACTTAATTGAACCATGAGAACAAGTAAGGGTTGTTTCTTCCCCTCCCTCTTTAATCCCTCAATACTAACACCAACTCCTTTGCGTTCACGGCGTTAGGGAAGGAGAGAAAGAGAATTTTTTCAAGGGGATAAAGGAGGGTTTGGAAATGGGGGTTAATGATATATAATACTGATTAGATTTCGGTCCCTAACAGCGTCACTCTTCTCCCCACCTACCCTCTTCACAATACCTCTCACACGACATAGTAAACACAGTATATGTCTAGTTGTCCACGTTAGTTTGTCCGACATGACAAGAGTGTCATTACACTCCAAATATGTCCTTCATCTAACAATTTGATAATGAGGCTTGAATAAACTGACAAAACAAACTTTATCCAATCGCTGTTTATTATTTTAACCACAATATTTTTTGTATATATATATAAATACAGGTTGTTCGGAAACTCATAGCCCAAACTGCACACATAGCTTGTTTGAACAAAAATTAGTAAAAGGTCTTTATACACTCACATTCGTAAAACTATGCTAATACCATTAAATTATGTTCAAAAATTTGGCGTACACCTGAAGATCAAAACTGTTTAAGCATGCGTGTACAACAAGCTGCATAGGAGCCAGGCGTTCGCGATTGCACATGTAATTATGGCAAGCACTTTCTGTGATGTAGGACCATTAATGATGATCCTCAGAACGTATTTTCATTTCTAGATGGACTGATATATTTTTTACTATTAATTATGGTATGTTCTGTTGCCGTGCTCCAAGATGTCGAGGTGTGCAGTGCCACGCGCCTAGCTCCTATGCAACCTGTTGTACATGTATGCTTGAATAGCTTTGCGTCACACTATACGCTGAATCTTCAAACCCAATTTAATGGTATTGCCATAGTTTTTTGGATGTAAATGTATAGACTCTTTGTATTACTTTTGGTTCAAACAATCTATTTGTTCAGTTTGGGCTATTAGCTTCCGAATATCCTGTATATGTATATATATATACATAGATGTGTGTGTGTGCTACATCATTTGTAGCCAAGTTTTGTTGAAACATCAGCCAGTTTTAAAGTATCATTGCCCAGGGAACGTCCAAATGTACTAATCATACATCCTTTCTGTGAAGGATTATCCCATGTCACGATGAGGTAAGGTGATGGTGATAGTGATGGTGAATGTGAGGGTGGATAACGACTGGAAACTCATAGCCCTAGCTTAAGCCTCATTAGCCAAACCTGGTGACCGTTGGGATAATAAACCTTTTGGGATAATTACTCATAGTAACAGCTGTGAATCGAATCCGGAACCATTTGGTCCATAACCAGGTGAACTGGCAACTTTACCATTGGCCGATTAATAGAATTAAAAAATGTCAACGTTAAGAAATCAATAAAAGTATTTTATGTTTTTTAATATTTCGTATAAATTTACACGTGGATGTTATTCGTTTTGTGTAAGTTATTTAATTTAATCGGGACTAAAGAACCTTCTATTTCATTTTTAACTGCAATAAAAATACAATTTAATTAATTAAAATTGTATTAGTTATGTTTCGTTTTACAATAATTCCATCTTTATTATGGATGTATTAATCTCAATATTAATGAACGGTAACTGATCATACACAGAAAGAACAGGATAAAAAAGGCATCTAAAATAGAAACATGTTTACTATGGTCAACATTGATACTATATTAATACTATAATATTATTACTGTAATAATATTAATAAAGTTTCATTGTAATATATACTAATTTTATTATTTAGAGGTATCGATAACATTAATACGAGTAAATATTACATCTCCAGACAACATGTCTTGATGTTTTAAAATATGATTTTTTTTTAATTATATTTGGTCACTGCTAGATAGTTAACTTACTACCGTCATACTAATATAAATTATTAACTATTAATAGTGAAAATATAAATCAGAGGAATGTATATGCTTATCCTTACATAGGAATTTTGTACGTGTCCTTAAAGCCTTTAAAATAAGTTAATACATAATACTGGCCCTGATAAACACATTGATGAACTTCATATAGACTACAAACTCTCTAATCTCATTTGCCTCTGCTATTTCGTTTGTATTTATTTATCCTATCTCAAGGTACAATACTTTAAACTCAGTACACAAATACTCTTACGAATGGGATATAGGCCTACATGTCCTATTCCTGGACTAGAATTACACATGATTTTATTTAGATAAACAGTCGATTATAAAACAAATAATGTATTATTGTTAAAATAATCATTTCAAGGATTTTGATAAGATGGTAATTTTAAGAGTGTAAGCCTAATGTTTAATAAACTCTAAGATATAGGTTAGTCGTTTCATTTAGAACGGCAGTAATTATAAAATTAACACAGTCAGAGTTTAAAACAAAATTTATCTGGGGTTTGAAATTCAAGGACCTCGGTTTTATAACATGTCATAATACTATCAAAACCAAAGATTAAAATTAAATCATATACTCACTAAGAAACTAGCAAGAAGCATCTTTAAATTCGGGGCGTTCTCTTACACAATCTTTGAATTTTTTATAAAATACCTAATTGGATGTCAGATTCTTTATAAACTTCTTCTATGGGTTAGGCTACTACACTAATATTACATTGCGATTATATAACATTAATTCATTTGAATTTATTCACAAAACTTCACAGACCTACGAAGGCAGACTTTTATAGTAAAATTAGTAGCAAGTGTTTTTTCCCTATAAGTCACAGTGAAATGCACATAGAAACAAACTCAAGTCTCTAAAGAATTTGGTATATTACTTTTTAAGCCACTGAGCTTCCAAAATTCTCTCGGTGTTGCCAAAAATTGAAATAAAAACACTACTACTTACTCTTCTTAGTCGTCCATGTACTGAATGTATGCCCTTTCCCCCCTTTCGATTAACGTTCCGTTTGATACTACCCAGTGTTCAATTATGTATGGTGGATAGTCTATACTTGAATCTACAGGCGATCTTTAAATACACAGCTCGCTTACATTATATACCATACCACCCGGTGATCAGTTATGTTTGGTGGATGGTCTATACTTTAAATCTTAGATATTGTTTGGAATAATTTATAATGAGAACTTTCAGACACTGTGGCAGGGAGTATATCATTAATATGTTAATACATTCTTTAAATATATGGGTAGTAGATAATTTAAATCTAGAATAGCTAGGTAAGATTAAATTACTGCAATATAAGATATATTCTTCATTCTAGCCTCCTTATTAATGAGTATTTTAAGTAGTCCTCAGTAGTTATATTAAATAGTTTATTTTTAACTTAACCATGCACCTTGGCTTTTGATTGTTTTCTTTTATAATTAAATAAAAACATTTTATTTTAGTCTTGTTTTTTATTGGCTATGGCAAGGGAAAAATAAACAATATATAGTGCTCTTTGTTTGATACTTCTTTCACTCTGAAAAATAGCACGTGCATTATATATAAATTTATATGAATATATTAATTTGTAATTTTTGTATACTATTTATTATATTTATATGTTTTTGAAAGCTGTACATAAATAATTATATTTGAGCTATTCATAAAAATATCTTAATTTTTTCTTAGGTTATTTGTATTATAAAACATGTAAACACGTAATAAAACTGTTTCTAAAATATTAAAGTATGTGAGTATATTTATATTATTTAACGTGATAATATACTAAATTAAAATATAAGCTATGGAAGTAAGTTTTTTGTATTTATATAAGAGTTAGGAAAGTTATCTATCACGAGTAGATGAAATTGCGGTGTAGCATGGTACTCTTCTCAAAATATATGGTTTATTGTAAGATTAGAGAAAGATCAAACACTTAGAACTATTAATAGTAAGTTTCTAGTATTTGTGACTTAAATTGAAACAGAAAAATCACGTTCACTTAGAATCCGTCTCTTATAAAGTATACATTTTGTGTGTGCACCAATTCTTCTACCCTTTAGAGCTATAAATACTTGAAAAAAGGGTGTATGTATGAGTAGTACAAGATACATAATAAAATTACCCGAGTTTTTTTTGTAAATATAGGGAAAATCTCTTTAGGATAATCCCACCCTAAATACTCTCGGATTGGTTCTCTAAATAACTCTGTCAACAACAAACCAGTAAAGAATTTTGCAATTTTTACCAAGTTGGCACACATGTGGTGACATAGCTAATTATTTACTTTATGGCATTAGGAACTAGAAAGTTCATTACCACAGTTACAAAAGAAATATTGTTCTTACCAGTCCACCTTATTACACCCTATATATATCTTAAGTTAGTTCTGTAAAGTCCACCTCATTACACCCTATACCTATCTTAAGTTATTTCTGTAAAGTCCACCTCACTACACCCTATGTATTTCAGGCCATCTGATTCTATAGCTTCCCATTGGACTCTCCCCAATGGGTTTCCAGGTCTCTCTCCATTGGGTTTGCCAATTCTCTCCCCATTGGGTTTGCCAGGTCTCTCTCCATTGTAATTTCCAGGTTTCCCTCCATTGGGTTTGCCAGGTCTCTCCCCATTGTGTTTGCCATGTCTCTTCTCATTGATTTTTCCAGTCAGTAGCCTGAAAACGGATCAAGATACTGCCATTCGTACTGCATGTTCTGCCCTCCGCAATATTTGAGAGCTGACTATTCTAACGTTTTTGTAACGATAAGATGGTATATAAATTATCATTAGTTAGAATACTCCAATACCCAGCATTTCTATCTCATTTTGAATTAAATATCTTCCTAAGAACCTTGTTTTAGAACACACTCTTTAGAGAACCTCCATTAAGTCTTATAATCCTTGACAGCAAGTGAGAAGTCAACCAAGTACTGACATGGTAATAGCTTGCATTTCTTGATTGTAATCTATTCCTATTTTACAGTCTAATATTCTTATTTCTAATTAAAACTACTCATCAATATTTAGACTCATTAATCACATCAAATTATATCTTTTCACAGTAATCTCTGAATTATCATCGTCAATCTGTGCTTTCTATGTGATCAAGAACTTATTATTCTCAGTATTTACACCAAAGCAACAAACTTTTTAAAATGAGTATGTAGATTTTTACTTAATTGAGTTGAGTTGAGAAATTGTATCCATACGTGAATTATATAAATGATAGGTTAGTAAAACTGGGCGAGGAAAAGATTAAAGCAATGATATATTTTGCAGATGACTTGATGTTTGAGGGGTAAAAGGAAGAGGAATTACATGAACAGCTGCAGGAATGGAATTAGGAGTTGAAAAAGTGTGGAATAAAACTTAGTATGGCGAAAAGTGAAGAGATGGTGATGACATGGTAAAGAACAAAGGAAAGAAAGGTGATAAAAATATACGGAGTAGATTTGAAAGAGGCAAAGAGAGTAAAGTTTTCTGATAGTGTGTTTGAGGCAAAAGGGGGCAGCAGAGAAGATAGTGAGACAAGGGTAGCAGGGAGAGGTTTTCTTCATGTGTGTAAGAGACCTAATAAGGAGAAGAGAAGTTTCCCTGAATGGTAATTGTTGTATAGAGCATACTTCGTATCCATAGATACGTATGCAGCGGAAACTTGCACTTTGGATAAAAGAGAAATAAGGAAATTAGATGCCATGGGTATGATGGTTTTGAGAAATATGATAGCTGTCATCAGAATATGTAATATGAGGAATGGAGATGTAAGGTCGAGAGTTTGGTTACAGGTGGTACATGAGATAGTTGAGGAAACAAGAATGAGATTGTTTGGACATGTAATGATAATGGAAGGTGGGATGAGTGCAAGAATATTAATGGATATGAAATATGTAGGAAAGGGACAGCAAGTGAGATCAAGGAACAGATAGCAGCAACTGTGCAAATGAGAGGAGCAGAGTGGAAGAGAGTGAAAGAGGAAGAGTGGTAGAAGAACAGAGGGAGATAAGGGCATTTACCAAACGGACCTGGCCACAAACTTTAAACAGTTAATGATGATTATAATTAAGAGGTTAGTAAAACTATTATATTATTTATACAATACAATGAATTATAAAATATATCAGTTATCATATTCTGATAATATATTAATCCTTGAGAAAATTAAAATTATTTAATTAATTGAGCAGAGTAGAACCTTGTTTTGGGAGTTAGAGAATCAGTGCTAAATTATAATTGGGTATATCTACTCATACCCTTATGAGTCACACTACATATCCCCTACAGTAATGTGTGCGATGCTAATTTGGCACCATTAACCACCTGACAAATTAACGCCAGTCCTTCACTCTTGTCACTGTCTCTTTCTCAAACAACCGTAAACATCTCTCTCTAACCCTCCACACGCCCTACCCTCGCTAACTATCTCTCCATTTCTACCAATTCATGACGGTAGTTTTCGAAAATTCAATCACAGCAATGAGATCAAAGTGATAAATAAATAACTCATCTATCACAGCTGGTAGACGTTTCTCACTGAGACAAACCATGTACCATTCTCTAGTAACCACCAGACCCCAGAAGCGCCCAGAATCGCCTAAAATACCCCTAACTACACAGTCACATCTTATCCATTCAATGATTCAACAGTACTATAAATTAATGCACTTATTTATAGATTATTATTTTATTCTTAGGCATAGTTTTTGTATTCTCTTGAAATTATGTTGTTTTTAATACCCTATGTTACTAATCGTTCGACTTATAAGCTTATGTAATAATTACACTAAAGGTTTTAAGTGATAAGAAATTTATTTTATTATGAAATGCATCAGCATTTACGTAAAGGGAGAAACTACTTTTTTTATTTTTTAGGAAAACCACCTTCATTAAGCTCGACCGATATTCTAAATACGATCTTCCCGTTAACGGAAGTCTAGTTTAATACGAGGGTAGTGAATTAGGCCACGTGGTCACTGAAGCGGGTGAAATTATATTAATGTTTTGTAATTTAATTATGTTCCGGAAAAATTTAAATTTTCAGAGATACACTGAATTAATCTACAGAAAATTCAAGAAATAGATTATTTTGAACATATTATCTAGCCCGTGAAACTTTTGAAATATTCATATATTTTTAATAATAAAGCTATCAGTTCATGTGGTAGTAACGTCCAGTCTATTACATAATACGTTATTTTATTTGTTGTATTTAACATGCTTTTTTTCTTAATCGACTGATTAGATCACCAAACGACTTACAAAATAACTTAAATATAGATAAGACAAAGCTCCTAATCCTCCTTTAGTTAACTATTCACTGTGTAAGTGAAAATAAAAATTTGTTTAAAGATATGATTAATATATCAGTCATTTCGAGAATCTAACCTAGAATCATTAGCTCACCAGGCATACACGTAATACTGATTGAGTTAGAAAGTGTTTGTCTCTCATTGCTCTTGGATTAGGTAAAGATGTATAAGTTTGGGATTGTTTGGGTGTACAGCATGTATTGTACATAGTGATCCAATGACAAATAAACGTACAGAATATATTAAAACTACATGTTATTCGATTCGTTTGAATAGAGTTTACTTAATTATTTATTCCTTACCAAATCCGTAGCATTAATATTGTCTGTATCTACCATTCTAAATAATTAGCTATAATTCACGATGTCCATTAATGAATATTTTATCATTATGAACACATACATTTAATAAGTCTTCATTTTTATGCTCTCTTGAACCCATGTAGAGAAAGTATTGTGATCGTAAAAAAAATCAAGCTCAAGGTTTTGATCAATTTCTACGTTTCATGAACTCCTGAAACCAAAAAAGTGCTTTTCGTGATGCCGTCTGTATGTTCCTCGGACTGAAGCCTAAACTATTTTACCGATTGAGCAAAAAATTGGTATCAGGGGTTTTCATGAGGGGCCGCCAAGACGTTTTTGAAATTAAATAAATATTTAGCCCTAAATTTAAGAGTAAAAGGATAAAAATTGATTTTCCCCGAATTCAATCTAACGATTGTGATTAGACTATATTTTTTTATCATTATTAACAAAAAGACTACTCTCATTTTCTTTCGAAAAATAAATTGAGGGTACCTGGGAAATTTTCCAAATTTCATAATATTTCCGCGATTTATTTATACACCTATTAAGTTATCAATGTATAGTTGTACTATTAAAGCTAAAAAAAATCATTTGAAATACGATTTTATAAAGCCAACAATATTTCTTTATTTTAAGCAGATATATATATATACATATATTTAATTAAGGTCTTTGAAAGTGAATTTGATTCGTATGCTCTTTTGTGGAAGTGGGTGATTTTCTTTCCTAATTTTTCATAACATTCTTCCATATTCATAATGCCATAGAGTAAGAAAGTAAGCAAATAACAGTGTATATTATTTAATTTATGTTCCTTGGTGTAGTCTTTCTACAACCATTTATAAACCTGTTATTTATTTTAACAAATCTTGCAAATTTTTAGTAAATTATTATTTTAAGATAAAATAGGTGAAAGTATATGCAGGTCACCATACAATTTATTTGAGATATTTAACGTGCATGGTCTGAATTGACTGATTATATCAACACATGACGTACAGATTAACTTAAATCTAAGACAGGCACAGCATCCAGCCCCCAGCAGTTTGTTCATCACTGTAAACTGGTAAACCCACATATCACCAGTGATAAGTTATTCGGTCATGCCGGGAATAAAATCCGGGACCCTCTGCTCACTAGACAGATACGCTACCGAATGTGCTAATGTGTCAAATATTAATTTATCTAATATGTTTAATACACTATATATAATAGATTAATTCATTTGGTTATATAAATCCCAGGTGACCTGGTGGTCTAGGGGTAAGGTGTCAGACTTCTGTGCTGGCGGCCGGGGTTCAATCCCCGGTCCCAGCACAGATTAATCTGATTACCAAACCCTTTCTTCACCTCTGATAAGACATCTTGTGAATGTGGGAAATACCAGGCCTTCACCGTGGTTCGGATCTCACGTTAAACTCTAAGTCCACCATTTCATCTCACAATCACCCTACCATTACACATTAGCGTAAGTGCGTATAACCCGAACGGGTAGTAAGACGCGGTGCTAATAATAATAATAATAATAATAATAATATATAACTCCCTTTAATTGTCATCTTATCTTTATTTAAAGAATAATTAGATACGAAAAAAACCCTAAATAATTTCAAGAATGGGTTGAGACCATTATTAAATGAAAAGATAAAATGTATAATTTGGTAACTATATGTTTAAGGGTGTAGAGGGGTTTGATAGTTGAACTACTAGGTGGTTTTGAATTCACGTGATTGAACAAATTCATATGAAATGTCTATAGTAATTTTTATTTAATTTATAAATACTTTAATCATGTAACATAATTATAATGATAAATAAAATTACCAGTGAAACCTTATGAACGTAACATATAGTTTATAGTAGGCTAGTTTCATTCCCCACTATTATTATAGAATCTGTCACAAGCCGATTTTTTAGGCATTAAGCTTCACCTACTATTAATTTCCGTGAAGTTTCATCTCACTCAAATATACCATGTCTATATAACCGGTAGAGAGTTAGAGCACCATATTTTATCTAAATTAATTAAACATTTTGTTTAATTTTGTTTGATTTAATTTGGGGTAAAAGAGGAAATACTTGATTTATCGATACTGTTATCCCTATATTTTAACAATTATGAGTTACATATACATTAATATAATAATATTATATCTTTGAATAACAATGTCACAAGCCTCATCTTAAAATGTGACCTATGCTTTCTACACATATTCAGGAAATTCTATTATAGTTGTACTTTATACACTCAAAAGTCATTATTATTGGTTGCGAGCTTAGATTTGGGGCTTAGGACAACTTCCCTGCTTGTTATACTTAGAGTAACGATGAACTTAATATTATTTTTTTATATTAAATGTGGTTTAGGAGTCTTATCATTATGTAAATACATTTTTTAAACTATTCTGATACTAAAAAGCTTGGTGCAATAATATTATGTACCATGAGATATTAATTCAAATATATTAAAAATATATTTATAATGATTCATCAGCCTGAGTAATTTCACTTCTGTCCTAATTTTATACAAAATACACACTTTCTATAATCCTTACAAATAATTTTGTCATTTATTAAGTATAGAAACACTATAGCATTATTTATTATCGTTGTTATAGTTGTGATAGACTAAGCACACTATTAAACATAACTTTTATTCATAACATCTCAATTTTAATAACATGGTATAGTTTTTTAATCACGTCTTTGTACCCGTTTAAGTTACATGCATGCGTATTTAAAACTTGTGATGTAGGACTTATAAATGTAGAATTTTGGAGAAAATATATCGAATGCTGCTTTAATAAAAAGTGGGAAGCTATTTTGTTAAAAAATACCACTACATTCATTTTGGATTTAAACTCTGACATTCTCATCAATATTAATCCAATATAATATGAGAACTACATTTTATAACATGATAACACCGATTTATAATATTGGCATATTAAAAAAATTATCTACAACATACACATCGTTTGTCCTAGAATCAAATAAAGTCCTTTCCAAATTTCATGATAATTGATCCAATTATTTTACAGATATCGCGAAAAAAATGTTGACCAATAGATAAATAGAAAGACGAAATGCAAAATGGTTAAGTTAAAGAGTCCTTGCTATTCTAGGTCAATTACTTGCTACAAAACTAAACTGTGTTCACAATCACTAAGGAAAACTGATTAGCTATTTGTAACTGTTAGCGTGAAATTTATCAAGTTAAATCAAGATTTAAGTTTACTACTAGTACAATCTCAGAGTTGACGTGCCAAACTTATAACTAGAGCACTACAAAGTCGAGGGTTCCACTCACCAATAAGTAGAAGTTTTTAACTTAATTATATCCTCATAGAATAGTCTCTCGGAATATCCAGGGAAAATTAAGCTTCATTGTATTTACAGTTGTAGAACGTTCCAGAGAATTTGAGAAGGAACTTGTCTCTATTACTATAACACTCAGTTAGCTTGACTATTTTAGGCCAGTATTTGAACGTGGATGTTTAACTAATTTATTTTAAAAATCCAAGTTAAGTCTTTTCTGTTATTCTTGCTAGAGTCAATCTTTAATAACCTTCTTTCTACACGTATTCTAAGGAACAAGTACGAGGCGGTAGGAATAGATTACAAGTTGAATGTGCTTAGGTGGGATAACGTGAAATTCTAATGGACCCAAGAAATGTTTTACGTCTATATAATAAACAGCACTATATATTATAAACTGTTCTAGTAAAAATGTATCTGAAACTATTTAATATTAGGTTCATGTTTTAAGATATGATGCATTTAAATAGAAAGTAATCGTTATATTTGTTGAGTTTATAGCTAATACTAGAAAATTAAAAAAATGCTAGGAATTTTTTACATACCAAATAACATTTTTTAACAATATACCATGATTTAAATTAATTAGTTTAGTCTTATTTTAGAGAAAGCTAGTTAAAAATAATAAAAAATCAGAAAAGTATTATTCTAAATTAAGTTTCACTGTTTGTACTTAAAATTACACACGTGTACACTCAAAATAATTCAAGTTAATTAATAAATTTTCAACAATCATAAAATTAAAAATATATTTGATAGTCCTGATAAAAGAATGTAACTGTTAAATTTTCTTAAGAATAATTTATTTGGCACATAAACTTACGGTTTTGAATTTCTTTATTTATGTTGGGGGGGGTGAATAGGGATCGGGGAGAGGGGCGTAATGTGTTAAAAAAAGGGTAATAAATCCATACAAATAGCACTTAGATCTCCAATGGAGTTTATATTACTATAAACTACTTGTAAGAAAAAGTGTAACACCGAACTTATATAGGATATTAATTAATCAACACTTAGGTAGAGGTATAGTCGGAAACCATATAAAAAAATGTGTACACACAGCCTGAATACAAATCCATACCATCTCTTCAACATAAAACCGTACCAAATTATTTTATATTCAGTTAGAATGTCTATAAATACACATACTCATTTCTAATTACTGACCGAGTGTAGCAAGGATCACTTTAAAATATATCATTTTGATATTTTGTATATCTGAATCTGTGTTTGATGCCTATCAAATGAGTGGACATATTTTAACTAAATTACTCTCTGACTTTTTTTGAACCTTATCTGAACAAAATAATATAAGCCAAGACTTAGGTATAGTCAATAATAATTTAAAAAGGCGTGAGTTCAAATACATTAAAATAATAGATTAAATATTTATGATAAATATCGTTATGATTAATACATTGACAAGTTGTTTATATTCAATTTTGTGTGTTTTTCCTTTAACACACATTGATATTTAAAATAATTGATAATTACCTTGACTATCAAAGTGAGTTAAAGAAAAAACTACCAAAATTGAGTATAAAAACCTATAAAGGTGTTAATCATAACGATATTTATCCTCGGTATTCAATCAATTAATTCATTTTATTTAAACACACCATTATAAATTATTAAAGACAATATCTAAGTTTTTGCTTAAATTATATTTAATTACTCCTTAAGAAAGATTCAATTCGAATGTTTGCTAAAATGTTATCCAAACAACGTACGTAAATGTATTCTCGATTTAATTTTTCATTTTAAGATGGCAGCTACTAAACATACGCATGTCGGTTTGTTACATAATAACCGCCAAATTTAGTTAGAAATTTTTAATAATTTTAGTAGGGTAGTTCTGTTAAAAATGCTTAACCGATGGATGTAGGCAACATAGTTTTTTAATCTGGTTAGCCATTTCAATATGGCAACGAATAAAACTATTTTTCATTTAATAATTTTCTCAAGTGATTTTTTTTGCACCACGTCTCTAACACTATCGACTTACGCTAAATATGTTAATGGTTTTAGGGATTAGTAAGGTTTTATTTAGAAGATGGGTACCCACGTTTGCGTTGAGGGAGAGTGGAAAGCTACCCTCAGTATATCTGAACGAGATTCGAACCTCAATTTCCCCGTAATCGGCAGTCTAGTCTACTGCAAGGGCAGCGCATTAGATCACGCGGCTACCGAAGCGGGTTCTCAAGTAATTTGAATTTAAAATATTTGCATCCGTTTGAGTACTTAGGACGTAACTTTTTTAAATGTTAACATTTATTGAGATACAGACGGCTTGTACCATGTGAACAATGGTTATTCTCTACCAATATAATGTTCTATTGAATATATTATTCATTTTTTGTTTGTCTAAATTGATCAGTAAGGAAAAAATTTTAATTCCAAGTCCAAGGATAAAATTAATATTATAGGATATATGTCAACTTGAAATTTAAAAATAAGTATTAGGACTGTTAAACTAATTATGATTTTGGTAGGAATAACAGTAGACGTTAGTTATTTAAGCTACTAAAACAAACTTAATATATTTATACTTTAAGTAATGTTTTTACAGCTGTTGCCTTTGATAAATATTATCAATACCTGTAGAATAACACAACTAATAAAGTAAAATTTTATCAAAGTTGGCCGCAAAGAAATAATTTTGAACTCTCTCCACTGTTCTTCCAACCAATATCAGGGTATGTTATTTTTTAATAAACATATCTAGTTATGGCAATATTTAAAAAAAATACTTATCATAGGTTCATCTATGGTTTTATTTAAGGTTATTGAAATGAAAAGATAATATAACACATATGTCATAAGTTGAATACAAATTGCTCTGTAGGACTTCTTTTAAATTGATGTTTAGTCTACAGCTATTCTACTTCCATTGCAACTTTTTCTTGTTTTCCTAGAATTCATCGGGGGACGCCTCGACCTTCCTACAAACTAGAACAAAAGATATAGACTACTAGGAGCTCTTCCTTTAAACCATGAACTGCAACCCGACACACACGCTGCACTGACAGAATATATAAACATACATAATCCCCTGGTGTTTCGGCTGTCCCGCAAAAAAAAAAACCCACTAAATCCTCTTTTTATAGCACTTTATTGCTGCGATTTGTCACATAACGAATGTCATGTGCTATCGCTGGTAGCTTCTTGCTATTCATAGCTCTTTGAACACGCGTGAGAGTGTTCTAGGACGGGGGAATAAACAGCACAACAAAGCGCATGCGCACTGAACTAGACAGCGGGCCGCCAACAGACACGCGCGTTATAAAAAAAAAAATTTCCTCTGTTAACTCTATAAACCTTAGTACTAGATTATAAATTTAATTGGTCTCAATCCTGTAAACAACATAGCTCAATTAGTAACATCTCAGTTTTGGAAATTGTAGGAACCTTGTTAAAATCATTTATAATATTGATATACCAAAACTACCTATCTTAATTTAATATCAATTCTAATTGGTGGACACGCATTTAAAGTTAGGTTTGCTTAGGATGTGTTAATTTTGAGTAGGTAACATAAAATATTTATATAGTGATGTTTTATAGTATTATAATTATTTTAAGTTGCTACTACTTTATCTCATAAGCTTATATAGGTGAAACATTATGTTAGAATGTATGTTTAATCGTTCCAAAGAATGTTCAACGTGATTTCTTTGTAATTATATTTGTTGCTTAAGATTTTTGCGTATCAATTGTGTAGTTTCCCTGCAATTTATTAAATCTTAGCTGTTTAGTTCATGTGAAGAGAGAAATCATCTGGATTTATATATATGTGTGTGTATATATATATATATATATATATATATATATATATATATTACGTTTACCCTGAAAAGTAGCAGTCCAACATTGACGGATTACAGTATGACACTATCTTATAAGCTATACAATAGTGGATTAATGCAATGTAAGCTTGCTATTACCTTACTTGGTAAACGAAAGGTATATTTTTATGGTTTATGAATACAATAATATATTTATATATATAGTTAGATTTCTATATAAAGGTTTACTCGTTTAGTGCAATTAACTTTCCATAGATTTTAAGTTTCTGCATTTAACCTTAAGTCAAACGTATATTCTTCCCCCCCCCTCCCCCCTCCCCACTATGATTATATTCCTAAGACAACTCCCCTCCCAGCTCTAAATGCTTATTTCAAGAAGAATAGTAGGAAAAGGCATCAACACAGACAACATTTAATTATTTTTACCCTACTGACTTTAATTTGTGTTCTTTCTTAATGTTTCTATATGACACATCATATTATTTAAGTTAGATTTGTGTTATTATTTTCAATCAAAGAGAAATATTCTATTTACTGATAAACAATAAAAAACCAATTAATTTTTCAATTTTTGTGTATAATAGACCAAATGAGCAACTGCTCATCCAGAAGATGAGCTGGGAGTTATCTTGGAAGTTAGGGTTTCGGTAGAAAGATTATAATTGTGTAGACATCATGGTATCCAACCATTAAAATAAATGATAGTTTGTCAAAATTGGTTAAGATGTTTTTTTCTAAATTATGCAAATTGTATTAGCAATATATACTTCGCTTCCTAATATAACTTAATATTAAGTATGAATTAAAACAGTTGCTACACATTTAACATATTCTATCTCAACCCACAGTCCGACTACTCTGGTGGATACTTGAACTAAGGTGACGATATAGTCTTGCCTGAGTGGCCAATGACTAGAATTTAAAAATTCAAAAACCTAACTGGATAAACAGATATTGTTTTATCTGAGTGGTTTCTCATTTTCTTCATGTAAATCTGGTTACATTTACCCCGAATGATATTGTACTAATCACAATCTCACGGGTAGTAAGACACAAAAACCAGAAGTTAAAAGCTAGAAGATTCAAATTTTAATTATGTGTAATATATCTATATCTATAGCGCTATATATATATATATATATATATATATATCATTCATTTATGGAATTGCCAAATACTCATTACCAAATAATTAGACAAAAGTAGAATATTTTGTTGACATAATCTAGAATCCAATCAACATTTAAAATATAAATATATTTTGATAAATTTTCATGGAATTAATTTGTTGGCTATCAGGTTATTAGGCTGTAGATATAAGATTTCCTGTTACGGGAAGGTTTGGGTTCAAGCATCCGCCAGATGCACTGGAAATTTATGTTCAAATGTAATTAATTGCTTTGGATTTTCCACTCCATCTCCATGCCAATGAGAGGTCCCATTATTTAAACTTGCCTCCTATTCCTTAACGCTTGTATTAATTATTTAATATCCTTTCTACCCGCTTCGGTGGTGGATTGGTCTAATGTGTCACTCTCTCAATAGATTAGACTCCCGATAACGGGGAGGAGATCATGGCTATATTCCTGGTAGGGTATTTTGAGGGTGGTTTATCTTAAATGTTTTTCTACTTCTCTTTCACGAAAATATGATTACACTTCTTTTAGATTAAACCTTTTTAATCTCTAATACATTATCCAGTACACATTACTAGTGGGCTTAAAGCAAGCCATGGTCGAAGGATTATTATTGAGCGATAAAAATCATCAGGACCATTTTTTTCGAAGGGAAAGTAAATCTATCGGTCTCATGTCGACTGTGACATGTAAAATAAGCCTGGAAGGTATGTAGATATACCTTTTCCGGCAAAATTGGTAGACCATTTTGCTCTTGCTCATATAAAATCTCGTGGACTGATATAATTAGACGGTTTAGAAAGCGCATATTAAATACACAAAATAAATAAAATAAAATAATTTTATTACAGATCAGCGTTATAGTATACTTTCATATAGTCTGATCTAGTTATAAGACACGGTGCTTAAATAATTATATTTTTTAATTAATCTTCTTACACAATTCAAAAACAATAAATAATATTGGAATTTAGAGTAGATAATTCAATATTTTAATTATTATATATTAAAGTTTGTATCTAAGAAATTTATTTAAGAATTTTTTTATTCTATTTGTTTTATGTATTTATCTTTCACTTCCTGAAACAAATGATTATATTAGCAAACGAGAATTTCTATGAGCGAGTGTGAAAAGATTCACCAATTTTGCCAGGAAAAGTATTTTAACATACCTTTCAGAGTTCTTTAACATGAAACAATCGACACGGAACCGATGGTTTTATCCCTCCCCCCCCCCCCGAGGGAAGTTGTGCTACATAATTTTATCGCTGAATAAAAATCCACCGACCCCAGATGGGCTTGAACCTATAAACATCGGGTACTGAGGTGAACACTTTACCCCAAAACCACAGAGGTCAACCATATAACATTCCTCTCGTATACAGCCTTTATCCAAGATGTTGGTTGAGCCGTTTATATCCTGGATAGTCAAGTTCACCTGGTTTTCATCTCTACCGAAACTTTCAGCTGCGTGCGCACGAGGTAAGACAGAAAATACTTCCGTTGAATGTCACGTCTATTTATTATCTCCTATTGTTCTCTCCTTTCTTCATCCCTTCTCTGTTTCCACCGAACTTTCTTTTTTCTTCCTTAGGAACATTTATATTTCAACCCCTCCCTCCAACTCTTCACCCTCACTACTCTCACCACAAAACCACCATCACTTTACTTTATAAACTTGTTTGTTTTTCTTCTTGTTGTGTGTGTGTGTGTGTATATATATGTGCATTTTCTGTAATTATATTTTCTTTGTTACTTTCGTAGCTTTTCCATGTTTCATATTTCTTTTCTTATGTGGTTATATTTTATGAAATTAACGTCTTCAGTACTATACATATTTCTTATCATACTTTCACTCTTCAACAATTTATCGTGCTTAAATATTAAAAGCACCGAGGTATTTGTTAGAATTATTCTCACACCCTTCGCAGATTTAAATAGATATACATTACGTTTTAACTAAAATTTTAATGCATTAAATTAAAATGGAAAATAATTAATACATATTCTAAATTTAATCAAAATTAATTATTTTAGTAAATATAAATATAATGAAGCTGCTGAGAATTTGCAAAAATATACCAAATAATAATAATTGAATGGGTTTTTAATCGAATATTTTAATTGTATCAAGAAAATTATATTTAAAAAAAATTGGACTAATATATTATCTTAAACTGAACTAACTCATTAGATTTGTTGGTATATATTTTGCCTACTTATTTAGGAACTAGGGTTAAATCAATAAGACCGTTAATAATAATAATAATAATAATAATAACAATAATAATAATAATAATGACATACACCGTAAACATAGGAGAAAACCAAAGTAGTTAATCTATGTGTTTGATTGAAAAAATTACTTCAATAATAAAACGAACAATTTATCATCGCTTAACACTATTTTTTCTAAATTTTGAAAGAAATAAGATAACAAAATTAAATATAATTAATGAAACCATATTTTTAAAATAATAACATCATAGTCTACATTTGGAACTTAAAACAATAGACACAATCAAATGATTTAATTTAAATTAGTTCAAACGTGAGCAATTTTTAAACATATTGTTGATCAAACTTTTTAATGTGTATTTATTATTATTATTACTAATTTGGTGGAGAGAGAATTGAAGTTTAATTGAGAGCCTCTACCACCATTCAAAAGCCATTAGTGCAAACAGTTTACATATTAAATATTAAATTGAAACCTAACAAAATATTTTCTCTGAACTGCGTGTGGGCATTGTTAATTTATCGTGCATTATTAGTCACAGTTTTATATAACTCATGAAAGTCAAATATTTTCCTTTCATAAATTATATTATGTTTATTGTTATTCTTATAGTGGATATTACAAAAAGCATTTTAATTAGCAGTTAATGAGTAAAAAATAAACAAATATGTAATTGAATATGAAGGTTCCATAATATATTGGGAAAAATATGTTGATTAATTTGTCAAAGTTACAATCAAAGAGAAAATATTAATCACTGTGGTATACACAACAATTAAGGTATTTATATTATTTTTTTATATTTTGAAAATTAATTATATTTACTTGATGAGATGGCAGCATTATGAATGCTATATTATATTAAAACGTAGTATTTTTGTATTTCAGTGGTGTAAATATTAATAAATTTCAAGCTAAATAATTCGTAGACATAAAAATATAATGGGTGTAAGAAAAATAAAATAACAGTTGATTTATTTCACTCCTAAAATTTTGTTTTGTATCGTTAATCTATTTCTATAGTGCAATAAAAATGAGTGCAAATTATATTAAGCCTATTAAACACATTTCTTAATTGTTCCTCAAGACAAGGAAAATAAACAATCCAATGGAATAAAGGTCAACAAATAAACATTTTTAAGCGACATTTTGTTACTTGTGTTCCACCCAACCTTCCTGTTTTATTGCGAAAGTTTTCTCCACATAACGTTAAATCTGGTAAAATTGAATGTAGAAAAAAAAGGGGGGGTGGGGGGTAACTGAAATGGGAAGTGGTTCGAAATCTACACACACATGCGCGGAATGGGTTCATGTTACACAAGAATATAAAACTAAGGCACTCTATAACAATATTAGACACATTTTGGAGACGGAAGAAAATAACACGTTAGAAATCAAACTATGAAGGGGTAAAAAATACCACCCACAAAAAAAAAGTATGATGGAAAGTGAAGAGAAGGCAAAATTGTCTTTGTAAAGCGGGGTAAGAAAGAAGTTTAAGAACATCTGGTACCAAATGCTCAAGTGAAGATCAATTTCTTTTGAAG
>CABEEJ010000102.1:41177-76085 GCA_901482245.1 Timema douglasi
GGGGGGGGGGGGGGAGAGAGAGAAATAGTGTAAATTCTTACAGATGACTGACGTCTAAAAGAAAAAGAAAAGCCGAGATTATATAAAAGAACAATCGGATTCCTATTTTATAGGATGTAGGAATGGAGATTCTTGTTGAAGTTCATGAATGGTACCGTGCTGGTGAAAATTTTACATCGAATTGAAGATACTGTTTTAAGCCCTATATTTTGCTAAAAAAACCAGTTGTAGCGATTTGTTTAAAATTGTCTGGAGTAAGATTTAATAATATACTTCAGAATCTAAATATTTTATTAGAACTTTAGAAATAGTTTCATACTCCTTTAATATATATAATAGTATCATAATCTACTTCAAAGTTGAGAGAAAATAAATGGTTCAACTTCCTGTTATAATATTCTCTAAACTAAAAAAAAGACATTTAAACAAGAGAATCAATCCCGGGACTTTTGTCTCAGTACACCAATGCTCTCACCACTGAGCTATCCTAGAATTGTCCTGTTACCAAAGCCATTTTCACTTATATCTTAAGGTAAATTCTGTGAGGTACCGAAAGGTCCTGGGTTCAATTTCATTATCCAGGTTTCATTTTTCAATTTAAAGAATATGATATTTAGTTGCTGCTATAAACATAATTAATAAATATAATAGTTCAGCTATTTAATCCATTAAGATAAATGCATTCATAAAATTGTAAATTGTAATATTGGCAGCAAAAAGTCAACTACCGAGTTGACGGTGGCAGCTTTATCTGATAGCTCGTGGTCTTAATTGATAACAAATTTGTAGCCGACAATATCCACACGTCCATCACAGAATGTGCCTTAGCTATCCATCATGCCTGATATAATAAAAGCATGGGTGGAAGGATAAATATTTTGTGTAATTACTTACTTATGAATATATATATATATATATATAAATAAATATATATATATAAATAAATAAATAAATATATAATATATATATAACAAATAATGTTTTTCGGAAACAAGGTGCTTAGGAAGATTTTTTTTATCCAAAAACGAGTGAGGATTTTTGGGAGTGGAGGAGGCTATATAATGATGAGTTACATACCCTTTCATCATCACACGATAATGTTTGGATAATAAAATCGTGTAGATTAGGGTGGGCAGAACTTGCAGTGTAAATAAGAGAATCTAGAACCTTGTTCAGTGTACTAACACTCAAACCCAATGGGAAGAGACCATTGGGAAGACCAAGACACAGATGGGAGGATAACATTAGAATGGACTGGATATAGATGGGGTGTAATGTAGTGGACTCTATGGAACTATCTCAATAGAGGGATAGGTGAATTACTCTTGCCAGTGTGGAAATGAACTTTCGAGCCATCAATGCCATTACCATTGATTAGTTAATAATTAAATATATTTGTATATTTTTATCAATTATTAAATTAATATATCAAAGTGGATTTATATATATATATATATATATATATATATATATATATAAATGAGTAACTACAAACAAATGTGATCCCTGTTGTTAAATAGAAAAATATTAAATCCACTTTGATATATTGATTTATTGATATAATAATTGATAAAAATATACAAACATATTTAATTATTAACTAATCAATGGTAATGGCATTGATGGCTCGAAAGTTCATTTCCACACTGGCAAGAGTAATCCACCTATCCCTCTCTTGAGATAGTTCCATACAGTCCACTACATTACACCCCATCTATATCCAGTCCATTCTAATGTTATCCTCCCATCTGTGTCTTGGTCTTCCCAATGGTCTCTTCCCATTGGGTTTTAGTGTTAGTACACTGAACACGGTTCTAGATTCTCTTATTCGCACTGCATGTTCTGCCCACCCTAATTTACAAGATTTTATTATCCAAACATTATCGTGTGATGATGAAAGGGTATGTAACTCATCATTATATATCCTTCTTCACTCCCAAAAATCCTCACTCGTTTTTGAATCAAAAAAAAATCTTCATAAACACCTTGTTTCCGAAAAACATAATCTGTTTTGTGTCATGTAAGATAAGAGACCACGTTTTGCATCCCTAAAGAACAACCGGTAAAATTATTGTTTTGTATATTCTGAGTCTTACATTACTGGAAACCAGACGAGCTTTCAATATCTTAATGGCCGAGTAATTGCATGCATTTATCGGCAGTATATTTTTTTCAAATTTCAACTCTTAATATTGTTTTTTGCTAGTTAACTTATTTCCTAAATATTTAAACTCACTAACCGTGTCAAATGATATGTTCGAATTAATCTCTAAAATACCATCCCCAATCTGTGTTCTGTGTGTGATCACTGATCCCATACTTAGATTTTCAGCGTCCAATTCTAAACCTATTCCCTGACTAGCCTCAAATAAAATGTTTGCATTTCTTGCCACACTTTCCTTACTATCGCCCAAAAAAGTTAAATCGCCTGTGTATCCCAATATCAGCTTTGTATCGTTGAGTGCCAATTCTTCCCATTCCTTTGTACTACCCTAATAGCATATTGATAACATTTTACAAGACTATTATTGTTATTTTAAAAGTATTGATAATATTTCTCAAAAGTTATCATTGTATATAAAATGACTCTTAGATGTATACCTGATTGGGAGATGGGTGCGAATCCCGGTGGTGTGTACTGAGGTTGGTTTTCCTAAATGGTTTTATACTTTATACCAACGCAGATACGTGTACACTTACTATAAAGCTAGCCTTCCTCCTCCATGAGAAAATAGAGTAATTATTTCATAGGCTAAAAATAAATAAATACAAACATGTAAATCTAGTTACGTTTCTAGATATCTTCCTGTCAAAATTAGACAGGAAATAATAGTTTGGAGATAAGTTAAATGTATTATCTGGGTCATTCTAGAATAGGGACCTTTTCACGTCACAAGGGTATTGTGTCAAAATAAACTATTAAAATATGGCTTTTTTATGTTTTTTGTACTAGGCAACTGATTTGCTAATATTATTTATGCTTTATTAATAAAAAGTTATATTTATTGTATTTTTACGCTGAACAGAAGGATACATGTATTCCTCCTTTACATGTCACAACCCAGTTATGTTTGCTTCCTGTTACAATTACTATGTTTTAAATAATAAATAAAATGATAAAGATAATAATGAATTAAATACTATAACAATTTTATTTTATTTAGCTATTTTTCTGAATTTAAAAATAATTATAATATGTTGTTGTAATCAAGCAAAATTTGTCACAGAGTTTTGTGTAAACTCCGTTAAACAATAAAATGTCTTTAAATAATACAACCAGGTAGCAGTACTGGTTTCATACTCAATAGAACATTAGTGAGGAACCCATTTTGTGTATGCTGATAGTAGTGATTTATAAGGACTAATTTTCATTGTTTGCATGATTGCAAGATTTGCAGATGAACTAATAGTGCGTCATCTTTCTTGAATGTAGTGTCAATCAAGAGATAAGTGTATACTTTATGGACTGGGCACCATTCAGATAGCTTGTATCTTTTCTAATCTATTTTTTTTTATCTTTAAAGGGTTAATGGACACTCTTAGCTGATCTTAAAATGAAGTGTAAATAAATGGTAGGACTGTAAAATCTGATTGTCAAAATCGAGCTCAGAAAGCATTTTCCTTAGCAATTTTGTACAGGGCCAAAATCAACCAAACTTTTTGTTGTCTATATAAACTCAAAATCTGAGGATGAAGAGCTAACAATAGAAAAGAGTTGGATGTAAATGACTTCGTGGTAGTGGAATTTAAGGGGTGGGGGGATGCTATACACCATTGCATTGCTGTTATACAGGCTGTGAACCCACATGAAAACTCACCATGTCTTTCTTGAAAAATTCTGTCAGGGAAAAGTTTGTTTGCCCTGAAAAAGAGGACATTTCTGTCATAGATATGATTGATAATTTCTCAAGTGCTAAACCCTCCAACTATAAACAAGCGAGGCCAGTACATGTTCCATAAAATTAAAACATAATTTACTTAAATCAATTAATATCTTTAGCTATTACTAGTTAATGTACCTAATTTTACATAGATAATATCTATAAATTTGTTTGAAAATATGGAGAATTGTTTAATACCCCACATTCATTTCCATACTACTGCTATACTTATTAAAACGTATCCACGTTTCCAGATTGTTCCCCTTGTTTACATGTGATGTGTCCTGCGTTACTCAGAATTTCTCCTCCGTTTGCGTGTTTTTATATACTTTTGTATAAATTATGTAAAAGGTTGAAAATATTATAACCATTAGTATTTCCAATATCAGAACAGTATTATGAAATATAATTATTATTTAAAAATTGGAATAAGCATAGTTAAATTTATTAAAAATTTTAATTCCAAAAAGTCCCTTTTTTTTAGAATGGCCCATTTAAGTCCGTAGGTTTTTGTGGCTACCCGGGTTCATTTCCCAGGAAAGGTTGAAATATATATTGGTCAATACTTGAGTCTATTTACTTCAAGTCTTATTTATATGTTATGTCCTGAGACTGTTGATCAGATAAGCCATTCTCGCACTATATAGGCATTCTATAATCGTCCATCAGTGGTGGTAAGAGCTAGTATCTAATGGCGTACTGTAACAGGTTGCTTATGATCCGAACGGATATTGCGAGATTCTCCTGGGAGGTGTGGGTGCCATCGTCACACCCTAGTGTCTGTTGGAGGTAGTCCGGATGGCTAGACTTGATGGCGGCCCGGGAATTCGGTGGTCTAGGAGGACACCTTCCCCCTACCTCTTCAGAGTATTACTTCAAAGGGAAAAACTTTCATCGACACAGCTTTAGGATTGGAAGGGACGCAAGAAAAGGCCAGTGTTTTTGGAGTTTTTATTGCAAAAAAGTTTGTTGGCCAAAATAAATAAAATATTGCTTCAATACAGACAAGGAATTTAATTTTCTTTGCATGTTGATATCAAAAATTCGTTAATCATTGTGGAGCATGGTGGCATTATCTAACAAACCTTTTAAATGAAGAAAAAAACTTGTCGTTAATCAGAACACGCTTGACAGATATTCAAGAAATTTTGAGGACACCATGTGAATAAAATTAAACTTTTTGTTTGTACTGAAACATTTTTTTTTTATTTTAGCCAATAAAAATGTTTTGCCATAAAACCTGCAAAAAAAACCGGTATTTTTCACGCGTCCCTTCCATTCTACGTTAACACTGCGTATTACCAATTGGTTTTTACATGTATGTACAATTTTTTCTTAACGTATACCTTATTTGAACGTGAGAAAATATATTATTTAGTTTGGTCGCCGTGTGTGTAGATTTTTAGCCGCTCTGGTGGAACAGAACGTTACCCAGGTTATACCTAGGAGGTTGTCTACACGTCATACCCACAATGAGATTACGTTATGATAGTGGTTATGAAGGTGAGGAGCTAGTGGAAATCTTAAACCTAGATTAAGCCTAGTTAAAAAGACTATGGTGACCATAAAAAACCGTTCCCTTTCAGGAAAATTACTTATGGAACCACCGGGAATCGAGCCCGGGACCTTTGTATCAGTATTAAGGGGTGATAATAACTAGGGCAATAGGTGGATCTACTATTTGTGATAATGTGTTAGAGATGAAGGTAGAATTTAGATAAATTGTATCTTCGTTTGCGTGAAGGGTAAGTATAAAGCCACCATCAATACATTCAATAGCGATTTGAACCCTTATATCCCAATCTTCGGCAGTTTAGTATATTGATATGATAATACGAATATACAAGGTAGGTGCGTGCGCATCCCCAAGGTCAACCGGGGTAGGGGATGACGTCAGAGTAGAACCTGCGGACTAGCCTTTAAAATAACCCAATTTATCATGAATATACTTCTAATTTTAAGCACTTTTAAAATAATTCATTGATTTGTTTGACATATTATAATTCATCTCTTTCCATTCAACAAAAATATTATGAAGAAATTACAGAGATTGGACAAAAAATAAGATATAATATATTTCTAAAAATTACCGAATTCCCTGTGAATTTTTTTGTACAAAACTAAAGTTGCATTTCCAACAAACTCAGAGGCAACTAGATAGGTGTGAGGGGAAGGGGCGGGGGTGGATTTGCCTATCTGATTGGGTATGGTGGGTAAGGTGAGAGTGGTTAGGAAGAGGGTGCAGAACAAACTCAATTTTACAATAAATAATTAAATAATTAAATAAAGTTTAAAATAGGAATAAAAATTAAGATGTATGGTAACTTATTAATGATTTAATCATCGCTTCAAATAGAGATTTTTTATTTCAAAAATGAAGCTAATCACATTAATTTAACATTATTAATAATACCCCATCTGAGCAGATTATTGGGGGCATGTGCCCCTTCCTGCTTTATCCCCCATTAAAGTCGTCCGTGCATCGTGTCATAGAGGTTTCGGCTAGAGTATATAACTCATAGTAAATTAAACAAAATGTCAAACAATTTTAAAATAATATTTCATAATGGTATCAAAAATTCCCAGAAACTTTAATTTCCCTGAGATCTAGAAAACAAAATACAAATTTGAAAACTGCAATTGAAAAAACCACGTCTTACAACTTGTTTGAAAACGGTTATATGCTATTTTATAAAGGGCAAACGTTATCAAAATAGTTTTAAAATCTGTAGTAAAACTTTTTTTTTAAACATGTAAACCTACATTTTTCTGTTCTAAAATGTTCGGCGTTACAACCCTTTATTGTATAATGGCAAAATGGAAGTAGTTAATATATTTGTATTTTTAGAAAACATTTAAAATATGGTAGTGTTGATTATTATTTAAGTATTTACTAGTAAATTATTCCACAGTGAATAATTTGTTAATTAAATTAGTTTCATTTTCTCACTTTAAAGAGTCAGTTAGTGTTTAGAGAATTGTATATAGGAGTGTCAAAATTTAAATTTACTAAAAAAAATGATAATATAATATTAGATGTATTAAAAATTAACTAAAAACTAAAAGCATAGCGAATATAATGTTAAATGTTCTTACAGATTTATAAATTCTAGGTTTTAAGATATAGAAACGTATTAGAATTTGATACTATGATGATTAATATTTACTTATGCCTAAAATTGAGCAGTGTATTTACACTAATCTACATTCCTAATAAATACCACCTTATATTTTTGGACGCAATAGTATGGTTAACAATCTTTAGGGAAGATTGGATTTTATGTTCATATACGAGAAGGTTATTAAGGTTAAATAAATTTAAGCCATGTGTAAGACAAACTGAAATATTGAAAAGCTGGTGTGATATATGATATTAAAATTATGTTAAAAATATATTCATAAATGTTTGAGCTCACAGTATATACTCATTATAACGAGTAAAATAATACTCAGTACATCTCGGTTTGCAAATAAACTCACAACAAGATACATGATAGGGATGGAAGGCCCAGTCATATGTTTACCCTCTCTCCTCAATTATATTACCTTAATCCTTTGGACTGTTTGTATGAGGATACTTAAAAATTTGAGTGTGTTCGTATTCAATTAATGATTTATCAGAATTGCAACAGCGAGCTTAAAATGGTTGTCAGACTATTCGAATGAAACCAAGGATTTTTCAAAGAGCACGCAACAGTGTGAATTGAAGATGTGAAATTTCTGTTGAAATGAAAAAAACAGCATATGGAATATCTTTTTTTTTTTTAGTGCAAAGGTAATTTAGTTGTGCAATTTGAACCTAAATAAAATTTAAATTAGATATATTTTTCTTTTTTATTAGCTTATTACCTTTTTAAAATTCATTTGAGGTATTTATTTTGCACTTTCTGAACCGATTGATTATATCAGAATATGACTTATAAAATAATTTAAATCTAGAACCAACACAATATCCCCCCCCCCCTCCCCTACAGTTAAACTCACATTTCACCAATGATAAATTGTTTGGCCATGCCAGGAATCAAACTTTGGACCCTTAGCTTAGTACATAGACACGCTATCGACTGAACTAAGAGGTCGGACTACCTAAATACAAAATTACCTGTATTTCTGTGTGATTTGTCTTAAGAAATTATGTTTATTTAGACTTGTTTTATTCATTTTAATAAGTACTACAATATTCTAAATGACTTAAACCTTTTGTTTAGCACATTAAAAAAATAACATTATCAAGGGGAACTTTCTAAACGTATTAATTAAATCATAAAAGGACCTCTAAAACTAACTTTAATCTAGAATAGACACAATATTCAGCTACGAGTCGTTAATTCATGATTGTGAAAGGGGAAACCCACATTTCACAATTAAATTAAATTTTCGCCGTACCAGTGTACTTAAAATATAATTTTCATTAAATAATATATAGATAAATTTGGATCAATTCACTTGTGTGTACGACTTTTTTTCTAACATAGATTGTTTGCACATTAGTTATGTAGTTTATCAAACAACTTTATATTCCGTAAACAAATTTTTATCAAAGGCCTAACTTTTGAACATTTAAACTGGATTTAATTTAATGTCCGTGTTTTTTTTTTGTTTGTTTGTTTGTGTTTTCTGTAGAATACTTTATAAATTTCAGATTATTCTTGTTTATAGAGAGTGTATTTCCCTATTTCTCTCTCTCTCTCTCTCTCTCTTCGGTAGCAAACTCGTCAAGTTTGTTCAGTAGAGCCGAGCTAATCGATATCGTACTGTTTACCAAGCATGTTCTCGTGTGCTTATAATATCCCAGGGATGAATGTGGCTCTGGGTTTGTGTACATATTGTTACGTACAGGAAAAAAACTAGAAACTCAGGTATGACAGAACTAGGAAGCAAAAAAAAAGGTAAATAAGCGTTACGACACATTAGTGTATAATTTTTCATATTTAAATTTTATTGGGAAAATAATATTAAATTAAAAATAGGCTATCAGTAAGCTACCGTTAATATGGAAGCATGTAGATCACTGAGACGAGTTGTTAACGTTTAGAAATCTCAATATTTAAGTAGTTATTTAATATTTTTTTAAATATGATTTTCAACCAAATATAGGCGAAGATTGTCAACAAATTTCTGAGCAGTTAATAAGTTTAAATATAGAGTTTAAGGTTTTTAAAAATACTTGACAACGATTTATAAGAAAATTTGTATTTCTGAGATCAAAGAAAAATGTTAAAACTTTAGATATAGCCTTCTTCTATCAAATATAGTTATATTTTGATATGGTCACAACTTGAAATATTAGAATAGTTTGGGATTGTTTTCTAGGGTTTTATGATAGCTATCCCACATTTAAAAAAAATAACTTCAAGTTTAAACCTTTAAACTAGTCAAGACCTTTTCCTACATTTTAGTAAAAACAATATTAATACCAAACTACAACATACACAATCCTGGTTTTCTAAAAGTATTACGCTTACTAGTGCTATCCCATGAAGTTCTCTTAAATCCCTATTCACCATATAAGTAAATAGAACATTTTGGTACTCTTTCTATCCCCTGTTCAAAAAAATTATTAAGTTATTTTTTAAATATACAACTTTTTAGAAATCCCTCATCAACTAACACTATCACCCTATTCGGTGTTTGAACGGTCTAAGACTATACATCAATCTTGCAAACGACTGTACAGTCAATGAAGTAGAGTTCAGTGATGGTATTATTTTAATGAAGGTGGTTTTTATTAAATGTATTTTAACTCCCCCTTCACGCCAATTCAGGTTAATTTCCTCTAAAATCAATACTCCTAATCCCCAAAATGTTAAAATAATATCAATGCGTATAACCTGAACGGATAATGAAGTATGGTGGACTAATTAAATCAAAGAATTTCTGTAATGACTGAAAAATCTACTAATAATACAATTTTAAAAGTTTTTAATTGTAATGAATTAATGACTGGGTATTTGGGTGCAGTATTAGTTTTATAACCGAGTTAGTTTGTTAGTCTTAAATGAAGTTATTTCATAAACTATACGTTAAATATAACCAAAATTTAACTCAAATAAATTTTTGTAAGAGTATTTTGTACAGAACGGTAACTTCGATACGTTGTCTTGAAATATTGAAAATTTAAAATGATATATTAACATAATGTAATATAAAACACAGTGTTTTTACATTTAGGTAGTAAATAACAATTAAATTGTCGTTAAGTTAAGGATGACATTGGTCTTAGAAATTACCTCAGCCTCAATCAATCATCGAACCTAAAAATTACCACAAATTAATTTCAAAGGCTCTTAAAATGCCTATATATGTATGTGCACGGTCTGATTAATTTCTAAATTTTTTTCAAATATTTGTTAACACAAATTGCTATTGATCTTTCTACGTATTCTCAAAAATTATTTTAATGATCATCCCAGAAATAAATATACCTACTAGTCGTTGATCAATGTTAACTTTATATATTACTTATTTAATATTTTATGTAAATTTAAAACCATTTTTTTAAATATTTTTTCTAAGTACTCTATTGGGCTATATGCATTTTAAGTAGGCTAAAATGTGTGAGATGAGAACACAGAATACATTAACATGTTATCCTCATTTGAGTGGAAGGATGGTGGAAAAACAATCTTAGTGTATCCAGCAGGGGTTCGAAAGCTGAACTCACCTCAACAAAAGAACCAGACTATATCAGCCTAATTTTTAGTTCCCGCGAACATAAATAAGGATTATTTGTAAATATATTAGAAAGAGCAAAGTCACATTCTAGTTATGTGCAAAATGTAGCATTTATTGAGACCTAAAATTTATAACAAAAGAGGATTAGACAGGGGGGAAAAACTCATTTTTACCACCGTGTCTTACTACCCGTTCGAACTATACGCTTATATACTAACTATGATAATGTGACAGGGACGAGAAAAATTATATTTAGAAGAAGTATACCCACATGTGCGTGAGGAGAGAGTGAAAAACAAATTGGGGAAACCACACTCAATATACTCGACTGGGATTAGAACCTAAATCACTCTGTCATCGGTAGTCTAATCCTTAACTTATTTGTTGAAATGAAAAAAAATACAAAGAGGTTGAAACTAAAAGCAAGAGAAGTATAATTTAACTAACCATTTTAACATTAATTTTATCTTAAATTAATAATCTAGTAATTGCAAATCATTCACACAAATGTTTTCTTTTATTTATAAAACTGTATTATGTTTTAAGAGTTATCTCAGATCTATTTTTAGTTTGAGTTAATGATATATTTGATAAAACTCAGAATTTATTTTTATGCTATCTAGTTTCATAGCTTCAAACTAGAAAAAAATTATAAAAATTTCACTACCCTAACTAATATTATAAATGAGAATATGAGTTTGTTTGATTGATTGTTTGTTTGTTTGTAACGCTTTCACGCCTAAACTACTCGACCGATCATCATGAAATTTTGCATACACGTTGTCATGGGTAGGGTCGTCCGGCATAACAACTCGGCCTACTGATATGAACATGAATTGCAACATGATGCCTGGAGTACAGAAAAAGGGACCTGCGGTATCCCGGAAGAAAATCTGATATCCCGAATTAAAATTGGTTCTCGAGCTATTTTAGGCACATCTATCTTAAAATGATTAAAAATAATTACATTTGACTAATTAAGCTCTGTCTGTTCACCCCGTTATGGTAAATGACAAAATTGTCGTAAGAAGTTTGGTATTATACTGTGATAAACTCAAATAAAAACATTATTTTTACTAAAGTGCCTTTAACGTTTAGTACAACTCGATAGATGGCGCGGTATCGATTTGTACTATTAAATGTACTAAGATTTCATTACTCCCAAAATCCGATAGATGGCGCTGAGCACATTTTAAAACGCGGTATCGCTTTGTATTATCTATGGCTATTTTAAACTCATAATTGTGAAGTTTGGAGAAAGGGTATAAGAGGAGCTGGGGGACCGTATCAATGGGAAATAACAATACATGTTTGCGATTCATTTGTTTACCAACATTGATTAGTTACCGTTTATTCATCTGTGTTTAGTCCTATATTAATAATATTGTAATTGTTTTACATTTTCAGTTTATATTGTTTTTTTTTTTTCTATGGGCGATATTATATCATTTATTATTTTTAGGTTATTTATATTACTTCTAATGCTATCTTTATACCTTTAAGGCAATAGTTTGATTGTTTTAATTTTTAGGTTAGGTATCTTAATTCTTTATTTTTAAAAAAAGTTTTTTTCTAATTCTTTTTTGAAATTCCTCACAAACGTAATTCTAACAAATCCAGGAGCTCATCGTGAGCCTGGGCAGCTAAAATTGCTCAATCCCAAGAATTCTCTGTTCATGCCGAATTCAGGAGGCCAGAACAAGAGGAGCGACATGCTGCTTTGAGAGCTGATGAGACACCTTCTCAAAGCCAGGAAAGACTGGAGGACCAAACCACCCACCAGGCTTCTATGAGAGCAGCATGAGAAGCCCCTTCAAACACAATTGCGTTTGGAGGAACAAGCCGAGCGCCGGAGAGTTTGAGAGCTACTGAGACTCCTTATCAAACGCAGCTCCGTTTAGATGAGCAAGATGAACACCAGAGAGCTTTGAGAGCTACTGAGACTCCCTATCAAACGCAGCTCCGCTTAGATGATTATGATGAACGCCAGAGAGCTTTGAGAGCTATTGAGACTCCTTATCAAACGCAGCTCCGTTTAGATGAGCAAGCTGAACGCCAGAGAGCTTTGAGAGCTACTGAGACTCCTTATCAAAACGCAGCTCCGTTTAGATGATCAAAATGAACGCCAGAGAGCTTTGAGAGCTACTGAGACTCGTTAACAAACGCAGCTCCGTTAAGATGAGCGAGATGAACACCAGAGAGCTTTGAGAGCTACTGAGACTCCTTAACAAACGCATCTTTGTTAAGATGAGCAAGCTGAACACCAGAGAGCTTTGAGACCTACTGAGACTCCTTAACAAACGCATCTTTGTTAAGATTAGCAAGCTGAACGCCAGAGAGCTTTGAGAGCTACTGAGACTCCTTAACAAACGCATCTTTGTTAAGATGAGCAAGCTGAACACCAGAGAGCTTTGAGAGCTACTGAGACTCCTTAACAAACGCATCTTTGTTAAGATGAGCAAGCTGAACGCCAGAGAGCTTTGAGAGCTACTGAGACTCTTTAACAAACGCAGCTCCGTTAAGATGAGCAAGCTGAACGCCAGAGAGCTTCGAGAGCTACTGAGACTCCTTAACAAACGCATCTTTGTTAAGATGAGCAAGATGAACGCCAGAGAGCTTTGAGAGCTATTGAGACTCCTTATCAAACGCCGCTCAGTTTAGATGATCAAGATGAACGCCGGAAAGCTTTGAGAGCTACTGAGACTTCTTATCAAACGCAGCTCCGTTTAGATGAGCAAGCTGAACGCCAGAGAGCTTTGAGAGCTACTGAGACTCCTTATCAAACGCAGCTCACGTTTAGATGAGCAAGATGAACGCTAGAGAGCTTTGAGAGCTACTGAGACTCCTTATCAAACGCAGCTCCGTTTAGATGACCAAAATTAACGCCAGAGAGCTTTGAGAGCTACTGAGACTCCTTAACAAACGCATCTTTGTTATGATGAGCAAGATGAACGCCAGAGAGCTTTGAGAGATATTGAGACTCCTTATCAAACGCAGCTCCGTTTAGATGAGCAAGATGAACGCCGGAGAGCTTTGAGAGCTACTGAGACTCCTTATTAAACGCAGCTCCGTTTAGATGAGCAAGCTGAACGCCAAAGAGCTTTGAGAGCTACTGAGACTCCTTATCAAACGCAGCTCCGTTTAGATGAGCAAGATGAACGCCAGAGAGCTTTGAGAGCTACTAAGACACTCATTCAAACGCAGCTCCGTTTAGAAGAACAATCCCAGCGGCAGGCAGCCAGCCATTAGAGTAACAGAAACTACACAACTTTCGCAGGCGAGAAGAATCGTTCATGCAGAAATGCAAACCGAAAGCCGACGAACTTTCATGCGTAACAGTTGGTCCGTATTTAATAAATGTAGATTTCAATACGATCCTTTAGTTGATTACAATAATTATACTTTAATTTTTGTTGGTTTGATGAATAAAAAATGCCAGTTTTGTGATGCTTTAAAATGGAAAGATGAGACCGCAGGCATGTGTTGTTCTAATGGCAATTTGACGCAAATTAAGCGGAGTAAATAAGGGATGTTAATTAACTGTAGGTAAAATTTAACATGGAGTGGGATCTTCACTTCGTGGCAAGGAATAACCTATGACTCTACTGACACACACTCCGCTACTTCTTTTCTACTTCTACACTTGATCTTTATTTATATTGTGTAGTGTGTATGTTTCTTTATCTCTACCTGTATTGACCAACAACCTGAATAAGTTCATCGTTTTTATTTTCATACTTCCTGCGTCGACCGACAACCTGAATTTATTGACAAAATAAACATTAACGCGAGCGAAGCCGCGGGCAAAAGCTACTCTATTATATTTTTATATTATTCAATAAATATATTTTTTTTTAAATTGATAATTTCTTACATATTAATGTTTATCGTTTCTGACCAATTTAAAGTTCTTACATTAAAGATGGATTTCGTTTTTTTTCCATACATGAAATTTTACTGTTTACTAAAACTGAAACAGAATATCTTTAAATCGTTATTGCGCCAAATCAATTACAGCACGTATTCTGTATAAATCATGGAATAAGTTTAAAGTTATCATTGAGGTGGTCCATAATTGTTACAGCGGTAGTCTAAATGCTTGGATGAAAATATATATATCACCAAAATAATCTAATATCTTTCTGATCATAAGATAAGTATTTTTATATATTTTCAAAAAAGCTATAGGCCCTATATATCCTGTTTAACAACCCCACAATCTTTTCACTTATTTTTAATAGATTTATTCAAAAATTAAATTAAATATTATTTAAAATTATAAAACATATTTCTAAACCAAAAAGTATCAAAATAATACATAAAATATTATCATGGTTAATTAATTTCATATGAAACAATACATCGTTATAAATATATAAAGGAATAATATATTATAAATATTCCCTTCCTTATAGAAAGTGTGCCGTCGCCCTTACTCTTCCTAGAAGACTAAGGCTGGCGCACAATAAAAAAAATAAACTAAAATAACAAAGTAGTAAATTTGCAGAGGGCGGTGAGAAATGCAAGAGAAAAGTAAACAGCCTGTTTACTTATAATGTCCTTGACTTGTACTCAAAAATATTTTGGACGCCAAGAAGGATAACAAAAGTAGGAAACTAAATTATGACGAAATATGTCAAAAATAACATGGTGTAGTTTTATTGATATTAACAAAAAAATTTGAATAGGATACATAAAATAGAAAATGAGTTATTTATACAATATACAGTTTAGTGAGGCTATTTGTATATGATAGTATAAAAAAAAAAAAAAATGGACTCTACAGGCCCGCAAGGCCAATGAGTTAAATTACGGAAATATTTACTATACAAAATCTGGTCGTCGAAAACAAACTTACTCCTTCCGAGTAATAACATTAAAGTTTTGCCATATGGGCCAAAAGGTTAAAAGGAGTCAGTGATACAATTACTGAAACTCAGTGTTGAAAACATTGAAAACTCCCATTTGCCTGGTTAACCGCGTTTACAATATAAACATTATACGAAAATACAGCATTTGATACCTTCTAAGTCCTAAAACATACGACCAATTTGTACTTTAAATATTTGTAACTATTCTAAACAAGACATTTGAAAAATTACGTACATCAGACTTATTTACATTTCAAAAGAATCGTACTTAACATTTTAAATGTTACGTGGTGACTCTACACCTGACAAATTTAACTGCAAAAGATTCGAACTTAACATTTAAAAAATTACATGAAGTTTATACCTCTGACATGTTTATACTCCAAAAGATTCTAAGTTAACTTTTTGAATGTTACGTGGTGACTCTACATCGGACAAATTAATACTGCAAAAGATTCGAACTTAACATTTTGAAAATTACATAAAGTTTTTACAATCTGACATATTTATACTTCGGATACGACGCTTCTAGCATTTTCAAATAATATCTGTTGAAGAGTTTTATTCGTACCTCAAAAACCCAAGGAATGTCCAAGGGGACGGCCCTGCCGAGAGAAGTGGAAAACATCACGGACAATACAAGCATATATACGATTATACCAGCTCAGAGAGGGGGATAAGGGGTGACTACAAACATAGGGAAAACAAGACACATGATGGGAGGGAGGGGATAAAATTGTATCAACGTGGAGCTAAAATTAACATTCTGGACGTATTACACTTTTACGGCGCATGCTCGCCACACACCCCTTCACACCCCGCCACGGGGAATAGAGCATTTTACTCTTTCAGTGTTTACACCGCGTTCAGACGAACAACGTTTTTTGTGGAAGGAGGACGCCATTATTCTTTCGTGTGATAAACAGTCAGTCGGCGCAGCACAGTGGGGGACTTTTGGTGAGTTTCTTGCACTTAGACTTTTTTCTTGGAGCATATATTTCCAATAAATGCTACAAAAGGCCAAAAAAATGTGTATCTTTAAATAATAATATTTTATATATAATTTTATATACCTCAATTATTTTTAATTTATATACAACTTTTAATTAGGATGTGTGTACAATTTTATAAGTTTGAGAAAACTGGGGATCAGAAAAAACGACCAAAGAATAATAGTCAAACTATACAAATATCAGACGCCAATAAAGAGCAAATGTGCATGAAAATGAAGCTAAAATAATAAAAGATTTTAGACAAGGAAGAAACATATATATAATGATATTTAGCACTTATATAGAATTAGTACTAAGGGAGGTGAAAGAAGAAATCATATCTGGAATTAAAATAGTAGGAGAACTTAGTAACACATCAACACACGTCGTTTTGGAGAGGACATTGCTGTTTGTAATGAAATTAAAGAAGTTCTTTAAGTACCACTGAAAATAATGGATTAAGTATTGAAAATTGGATATAATACGGGTATCAATAAAAATAAAATTAAGGTCGTGATATGTGTAACCAATAATTCAATAAATTGAACATACAACCAGAAGAATTAAGACAACAAGAAAGGGGGAGATATTCAGCAAACCATTCTCAAGATCAGTGGCCTAATAATGATGATGTCATGGCTATACAATTACAAATAAAATTTAATGTCCTATGTATTAACTATTTTAGAAATCATAGATGTTCACAAATAATTAACGTGGTCATAAATACATATATTTTAATCCCACCATAGAAAGTAACATATAAAACGGATGGACAACATTAAAGAATTCAGTAAAATTTGATGCCATTTCCAATAAAATAAGCATTTAAAAAAATTCTACATTAAGTCTCAGCACGCATTTAAGTAACATTTAATACATTACATTAAAACTAGCTCTAGGTGCGTTTATTAAATATATTCATTTTTCCTATCTTGGTTTAATATAATTACACTTCATAGCCCATTTATTTAATTAATTGTATCGTTTATTTAAACTATTTGTTGTGTGGCTTATTAACATTTCATATATCAAAATGTATCGCCCTTCGTAAGACAATTTGTAAACATTTGATTAATTTTTTTTAACTCACAATACTCGACCAACTTTTTTTTCCTAAAGAAAATCCATTTTTTTAATTCATATTTTTAGTGAGTCTATGCACATAGCTTAAGCTTTAATTAGATATAAAGGAAAATAGCATATTAGAGCCCCATGATAGGCCACATTCATAAAAAATGGCACTAAGTTTTTTGATGAAATAGGAAAGACAATCAAAAATAAGTCACTTTCTATCTCATTTTAATCCTACCAAAACAACATAAAAACTCTCTAAAGAGAAGAACTTTGTCGAGTTAATTTCGTTGTCTTTTTTAGAAAAGCATAGCCTCCATTTTAAACGATGTAGAGGTCATTTCACAAGCTATCTTTCGTCTCAAGGGGTGAAGTTTATGAAGGGCTAGTTCATGAAAATCCCTCGCCCCGTTCTAAAGTGTTGATTTTTACTAAAAAAAAAAACCTTTGCTTTGTGATCTGCCATGAAATAGAAGAACGCGAGGAAGTGAAGCGATTGACTCGCAAAGTTAAAACTCGACACGACGCTTCATTAATTGTTCATCTTTGAAGGCAAAGTGAGTTGTCTGTTCTATAGGAACAAAGGGCATTGAGTAGGTCAAGTGGCGGCTCATGAGAAAGAAGAGAGGAAACATTTTTAATTCAGAGGTAAAAGGCTATGTGTATATCAGTCTTTTTTTTAAAAGCGTGGAAACGTTAGGTGTAAAAGACTGACTGGAACTCGGTTTTAGAGTAAACAATATTCGCAGGGTAAAATATTTATAAGAAACTTTTAAAAACTGAATATTAGGGTCAGTGCAGATGTTATGAATTTACTTATAAATAAATGACTTCATAAGTCTCGCGCATATATTTACAAAGTTTAAGCCAAACACGAAGAGAAAATGTTGATAAAAATAAACATTTTACAAGAAAGAATTATAAATTGATAATATGAGTACTGAGAAAGGGTTCAAATGTTTTTAAAGACAATACTAATTTGTATAGTACATAAAAATTCCCATGTATATACCATTCACGGTAGGAATAACTCTCTGAAAGGTTTTTTTTCCTACCAATATCCTACTATATAGTAGATTTATGGCAGGGAAAAAGGCCTTTCAGATGTCAATACCTACGGTGAATGGAATATATAAATGGCTGCACTGTGGATTACTATGCAGATAAAGTATTGTTTAAATATGAATTTTTCCCTGAATATCTGAATAATTTAACCAATTAACATATCTATTTTTATAATATAAAATAATTAGCCATCAATTTTCATCAAAAACAAATTTGTGGAAAGAGTATTTTTATTTATAGATCCACTCTCTTCTTTCTTCTATCTTAGCAAACCACATTTTTACATAATAGTAAGTTTAAAAATATTTATTAAAATGTTACTTTACCTTCCAATAAAATAAATATCATGTTTCGCATCAGCCAAATCTGACGACTATATTAGATACATCGTATTGTCTGCCATACTTGAGTATCCAAATCTCAGGAACGGTGGCGATGTCATTGTCTATTCAAGGGGCCAACTCCTGCGTTTTGGTCGACTTGCCAAGTTCAGAAACAAACTTCGCCCCGGGACCACCATCCGTCTACAGCTCCTGCTATCCCTCCACTCACTTGCAAACCATCCACCCCCACCCACCCCTATTGCGAGCCATTTCCTCTCACTCCCCCGTTCCATTACCACACTCGAGACTCTACCCCCTCTTTCCCCATCCTTCTCTGCCTCCACGATAAAGTATTTTTTAAAGTGAAAAAGTAAAGTTAGTCAGCAACTTTCTCAACACTAATTATTTTGGATGAGATGTTACAAAATGTGAAAAGCGTTTATATGCGTTTGGTGGGATACGTAATTGAGCATTTTTTTTTTTCTCTTCGTATTACTAACCATTTGGGATATCCTCATCAAACTATACTTAATAATAAGGGATGAGGAAGTTATATCTCAGGGCTATTATAACCAGTATTAGTGGAGGCTCGTAGCTAAAATTAGTGGGTTGCTGCTCCAGAAATTTTTTAACCTTTGTTTTAAAATTGTGTAAAAGGAAAAAAAGCATGAATAAAAAGAAAATTTATTAAGGAATTTTATAAAATCTTAATAAAAAACCAAACTTTTTTACTTATTTTAACTTAAATTGTTACAGTTCAAGCTTGATCTACTCATTTAAAAATGAAATCCATTCTTTTTGTTTTAATTTGTGCAAAAAGTTCAATAATTTTCTCTTTGATCTCTGGATGACAATTGAGGAAATTTTTCTCCATTGAAAGTACTGCAAGCGCATTTAGTCTTTCTGTTAAATAAAAGAACCGAAAAAAAAGAATCAAATAGAATATCTGGAAGCAGAGTAATAATATAATTCTACACTCTTCCACACTTTATCACATTCAAGAATATGTATGGTACAAGGTTTTTAAGCACAACACACGTTGAGTAAAAAAAACTTCCTTCCACCATCACGCCAGAGCCGACACTGTGAGAGCAACAGTACTCTCTCTCTACCTGGCAATCCCGCCTTCCTCCCCACCCACCCTTCCTATGTGCACATGCTCACAACAGTCAAACACCACGTCGATGGCACTGTGAAGTGCACAGTTCCATACAAAGTGTGTTGTATCTTTTTCATAAACTGGGGGATGGATACTGAAGTACTGACATTAAGCTTAAGGAATATATATTATGCTACAAAAATAAAGAAAGAATTAAAGAAAAAGTACCCATTACATTAAATTTTATCGATAATATCAAGTGGAAATAGGGTGTGCTGCATTTCCACAGTGCCTATACACGATCCACCACTGGCCACTAGTGTATGGAGGTATATTGAGAAACAAACTAGGAAATATAAACCCATAATTACACCCGGAATAGTTATGAGCCCTCTTCACAGGGAAACCCGATATCAAGCTTTAACTTTACGTTTAATGATTAGTTTACTACTATGCTGGCATCCATTATTCAAGGATGTTGTAGATGTATTTTATTTCCGTCTGAAAATGTTAGGTGTATATATAATGATATTATAAATTAATAATATAAATATAACCTATTTAAATGAAGTGTTATATTACGGAATCAACGTTCTAAAACTTATAGGGTAATTTTATGATTATTGTTTACACACACACACAACTATACAATTGTCAGAACCAAAAGAACACAACGAATATCATATGAATCAAAAAATAATTTTGAATTTGAGATATTAAAATAAAAGGACTTTGCGGTGAAGAATAAATGGTACCACATATTCGTGCAGACTTTCTCAACTGGTGTATTACAGCTTGGGAAAAAATTTATTTTTTTAATATATTATAAGTAAACTACCCTTACATATGTTTTCCTCGGCAGAACCAACATGTAATTTAGTTAATCATAATAAACACTCTTTACTTATAAAAGGTTAATTTGAAACAAAATTGTTCAAACAAATATTTTTACTCATCTAAAACTATCAAATATCCTTTAGCTGCAAACTGCCCTAACATTATTAATATTTGTAAAATTAGAACCTAGTCTTAATTATTATGATAAAAATCATTTTACAGAAACTCATTTTAAACGAAATTTTAAAAGTCAATCTAAAAAAAATTGTTTATAAAATTAGTCTAAACAAGATACCATTATATTGAACAATACATTAAACAAATATACATACATTATAATTTAACTTCTTAATTAGTCTCTTGATAATAATTTAGAACAAAATCGTTAATAAGTTACAATCTAAATCTTATAAATCTGTCATTTATTTATTACTATTAATGTTTTAAAGCAACAGAAACATAAAAATGTATTTATTATACAAAAACATTCACAATACCCATTTTTAATAATCTCGTACATGCCTTTTTTAAATAAGTCATTAATGTTATTTATTATTAGGTGTTTATTTTAAATAAATCAATAATGTTATTATTGGGTGTTCTGTCTTACGACAGTTCCATTCCTAGACCGCCATGCACCCTGTCCTATCTCTCCTCCTTGAGCTCACAGAATTGTCTTCTTTCCTTAGAGCCAGACAACATTTGAATCCTCTTTCTTCCTAAGCTTCTCTTTCTCTCAACCTTTCTTGTTCCCTTGACAAAAGACGTTTACAGGGGAAAGATAGTGTGGCGTTTCCCCCCTTTTCCTATTCACACAGCAGCACCACAGCCAAACTATCACTCCACGGAGCTGTTCGATCTTGAACCATCTCGATCATAATTTTGTCTGTGCCTCAAGTCGATCCTGATACCACTGTTGCCCTGTACCAGCCACGTTATCCTGTGAAAGAGGACGTGACATAACCAGTTTCACTGAGTCCTTACATAACTTAGCCACCACCTAGCTTACTGCAGCCGTTAAGGCAATTGGCCCTTTTCATTTGGCGTGGAAATGCAGAGCCATGCGAACAAACGATTGTCTTCAAGAATTTTTATTGTTTTGCAATTCTATTTTCGGAAACGGTTTTTCCAAGAATATAAGCATGTTTATTAGGTTGTGCTTTTTATATACACACTTCCTATATAATTTTAACAGTGATCAAATATCGATCACATTGAAATTCTTCAATAGATGACTGCCGGCTTCCTAACAAAAAATAAGAAAATATGACAATTAATAAACATCGATACATTAGCTTAGAAGAGGTATTGAAAATATCATTGTAAAATTTTCACTCGTTCTTTAAAAAACTGATATTTCCAAACGTATAATTTATCCGCAAGATCTGTCCGGTAGCTAGCGCCATCTGCAGTTTCCGTAATCCATCTGTTCTTGTTGGATACTTTGGTCGGTTATGAAGCCACGCCACGCCTTTCACACTCCCACTCACCACCCTACCAAATAGGTTTTAGACTTTCACCTCGACAGGGCCAAGGGCCGTTCGCCTTAATGTGGATATCATTGGCCACCCCTGCTACGTGGAAACCTCTGTTAAGTTTTACCCGTGTGGCCTCAGAGACAGCTCCCACCATCTGGTGTCCCATGGGCCGGGTTAAGAAACATATATGAGAATTTGAAAAAAATCTATTATAAGAAGGCCTAGCCCATAAAAAAAACTAATATATATTTATTTGCCAGGTAAAAAAAACTCCTTAGACATACATTAAATCACCTTTAAATTAAGGGTTAAGGTCTAATTAAAAATAATTCCCTAAATACACCCTTATAATATTGAGTAACCAATTTTGAAAACGGTGACCTTGCAGTCTAGGGGTAAGGTGTCAGACTTCTATGCTGGCGGCCGGGTTTCAATCCCTGGCCCCGGCATTGATTTATCTGATTATCAAACCCTTCCTTCACCTCTGACAAGACATTTTGTGAATGTGGGGAATGACAGGCCTCCACCGTGGTTTGGATTCCACGTTAAACTGTAGGACCTCCATTTCATCTCACAATCACCCTACCATTAAACATTAGCGTAAGTGCGTATAACCCGAACGGGTAGTAAGATGCGGTGCTAATAATAATAATAGTAATAATAATTTTGAAAATAATTCATCACACTATTTCGGAATAAGGCCCGGGGATAAATAAACCGACTGAAGTACATATAGATGGACTTACAAACAGACAGATTCGTAAAATCTTCTATTTTGGGTTCGAGGTGAAAAAAAACGTAAAGACTCGTCATAATCTCAAGCTCCCAAAATTCTAACTGAAGAAATAGCGTGGTAATTCATAATCACACAATTTATTATATTTCATTCCCCCTGTTACGTAAAAACTGCATACATTTCCTCATCAGAATTAAATCATCTTGTTATAGAAACCAATGGCTTTACCGCTTTGTAATCATTTTAATACTAACTGAAGTTTAATTTATCCCCCCATGTTTTTTTCAAAAAAGGTCTTTGAAATTAAGAATATCTTCTGGAAAACACAAAATTAATTTTCTTTTAAGAAAATAATTGCAACACTGGTAATAAACGAGAATAAAATATATTTTAAAATTTAATTATAATTAGTTCTCGGTCTGTTACCAATAAAATATAAAAAATCAGGATTTACAGTAAAAAAATTATTAATTACTATCTATCTTCACTTTATCGTAAAAGTTAATTGGCCTACCTTATTTGATTCCACTATGGTTTATTTTATACGAGTATAATATCGCCAAAGTGTAGTCAAGGTAAATAAAAGGAGTGTATAAATTACTAAAAAAACAAATTAAAAAAAATTATTTTTGTTATTTTCCTTTCTGTTCACATAGTAACATATCTTTCTCATTCGTAGGAAGTGCGTGACGCAACACAGAAACTAACTTATTTCTTCTTACTCCATCAGTATGTATACATTCACTCCAACGGACAAGAATCCAAGCGTAGTTTCATTACACCACCACCAGGGGCAACATGATTTCTTACACTTCCCCACCCTCCCTTTCCCCCGGGCCCCTGGCATATTTGCTAACATAATTTTACATCAAGCTATGAGGTTATTTGATGATATTAATGATAAGTAGATTCTCAAAGCGTTCTTACAGCTTGAAAATATATTATTACTATGTGATGGCGAGGAAGCTTGTTTAGCTGAGGTGGTTTGATTTTTTATTTATATACTGATTTAATAAAATATATATAATCTTGTAATTTAAACAAAACTAATTTGTCTTTAAGAAAAACAAGTGGTTAAGATCCGTAATGAAGTCTTATAAATGTTTTAATTGGTTTTATTGTCTGAACAGAAAATTACATAAAATGTGTTACAGATAAATAACAACAAAATAAAAATTTGTATTTAAATTTCTAAAAAATGAATCACTTAATTGATGAAATTTTTCATGATGTTGACAAATAAAAGATTAAAACACATTTTACTTTCTCACATTAAGAAAGTAACATTCCCATGAAACTTTCAACACAAAGATTATGATAAATTTTAAATTTTTATGCCCTCGAATTCAAAATATTGGGTATTACCATTCTCTTTGTCCCCATGTATGTCCATATCTTTATCTATTAGTACTTAGGGATACCAACGAAAGGGTTTATGTATATCGGCAAAACATTTGATATTTAGATGTTGCAGAAGCAAAATAACCATTTTTAATATAGCATCTCTTAAATGAGGACCATGGGAACACGAGCCTAGCGCGTTAGGCCACGCGGCCACCGAAGCGGATCTGTTACTATTGATCTAAATAGTTGTTCGCCAAGTATTAAGTTTGTTCTATATTGTTGTCCTTCTCTTTATTCTTTTTTTTTTTTTTATTTCCACTAAACTTTTTTTTTCTTCATTCATTTCATATTCTTCCAAGACTTTGCGGTTAGAATCAATCTTCTAGTCAAACACGGAGAAAACTCCGTATACCAGCTGGTGATTATACTTCTTTTGTTTAAGTTCTTGATCTAGGTCCTATATATGTATATGTATACCTTTAGTAAAACTCAGTTTCACGAAAATTCAATTTCAGTTTTTATTTTTACTACTTTTTTTTTACCTAGAAAGATTTGAAGTATTTTAAAATGTATGAAGGTATTGAAAAAATAAAAGTGGAACTAATGTTTTTCAATCTAAAACAGTTGTTCTGATCTACATATTTCTAAAATCATGAAACATGTTGAATAAAAAACAATGAGAAAAGTTTGAAGCTGTTGTTGTTAAACTTTTACCACAAATCGATATAAGAAAAGTTTTATTGAGTTTACAAAAAGATTTAGTTTCAAAGTCAAAATAATACCTATAGAGAAAAACACATAGTGAGATTAACATGTTATGTTCTTATATCCCTGGGAAATTATTTAATTAATTGTTATAAATACATATATATATATATATATATACGCATAGGCATTGATTATATATCTATCAAGAGTGAGACGACATATTTTATGAAAATGTGGAAGTAAATCAAGTATAACTTACAGCGGTCATATAAACGCTTTCTCATTGTGTTCTTTGTCTTGGCCTACAATCTTAATTATCTTTATAAATCTATATATATATAGATTTATAAAGATAATTAAGATTGTAGGCCAAGACAAATTTTGAATTATTAAATTATCAATCAACAATCTAACATTTATGCACCTACAATAAATTTAAAGAACACTATGAGAAAGCGTTTATATGACCGCTGTAAGTTATACTTGATTTACTTCCACATTTTCATATAATATGTCGTCTCACTCTTGATAGATATATAATCCATGCCTATGAATTAGCATAGTATAATTGTAAAATATTAAGTATCAATTTTGGCCGCAAAATATGTGTTTGCATTTTCTATAAGTTTCTTTCTATGACAATGGGACTTTGCATAGATATTAATGTTCTACTGATAAAAACAAAATATATGTACGTTTCTTGTAAATATTTTATTAAACTTATTTCAAACACATATTAGCTTGATCAAATGTTGCTTTGCTTATTTTAAAACTAAATCACTTTAAACTATCGGCCAATTTAAATTATCATTAAATAACCATTCACACCAAATAATAGACGAGAATGTTATAAACAAATTAAAATAAATGGTACGACCCACCACATAGACTTCCTTGCTTTTTTATCTTAAAAGAGAACCATTTATTAAAAACTAGTTATATTTGTGAAATGAAATAATATATCATGTTGCAGAAACACTCGTATATATAATAATATGCACTATTGTAGGAACATCAATATTAGCCAAAAGGCAAAACATTAATTTATATGTTCAAAGAACGCCATAAAAATATATGTATTTATTTTTAGCTCAAAACTATTTATTTTATAAAAATGTTATAAAAATATTACTATCCTATATATTAATATAACTTTACAAAGATAACCCATTTAATTCCAGAAATAGTGGCAGAAATATGATTAAAATTGGATATTTTTTCTTATACAAGTGCCCTCAAAGTAATTTCTTAGAAAAATGAGAACTGATGCTTTATTTGTAATTTCAAACTGTGGCTAGATACAGAATTTAATCAAAATCTTTAAAGCAGAATTTAACCAAAAAAATAGTGTTTCTCTCTTTGCATTTTATAAACTACCATTAATTTTAGATTTGGATATTTAATTTCAAAAACTCTTCGGTATATATATACGAAAACCTTAGATACCAAGTTTTAGCCCATTCGGTGAAATAGTTTCAGTGATAGTTCGAAATAGACAAAGGCATCGGAAAATAAACTTTTTCTGTTTCAAAGGCCCGTGAAATGTTGACACTTTAACAAAATTCCGAGTTCCATTTTTTTTTTTTTGACAATCCCAATTTCTTCTCTCTCCTTGGGATCGGAGAATGTAAAAAACCGGATACCTTTCTCGGCGGGCATATCGTCTAAGGAGTTATTTTCAAGATAGAATAGATTTCCGGTGACGTGGAAGTCACTGTAGAGATTCATGTTGGGTGTACTAAGGTGTGATTCCCCCCCCCCCCAAAATAATCCTCCATTCTCCCTCCATGCAAATAGCTTTGGACTTTGTCTAGATTCTACACGAATATTCCCTGCCTTAATTAATGTAAAAGTGTGGATAACCCCAACTGGTATTGAGAAGCAAAGCACCTTTAGTTCAAGTCTGATCCACATAAAGTAAAATGCGAATGTGTCCAGTAATTAAGAGTATATACTTACTTACCAAGGGTATAGGATAAAACGAATGCAAGTCAAATTTTAGCTCAAATTAAGTTATTGCTGCAATCTGTTAGAAAATCGGTTCGGGGTTCAATCCTCGGTCCCGGCACAGATTTATCTGATTACCAAACCCTTCCTTCACTTCTGACAAGACGTATATTAATCACAACTTGTGAATGTGGGGAATGCCAGGCGTCCACCGTGGTTCGGATCCCACGTTAAACTGTAGGTCCTCCATTTCATCTCACAATACACCCTACCATTACACATTAGCGTAAGCGCGTATAATCTTAACGAGTAGTAAGACGTGGTGCTAATAATAATAATAATAATAATAATAATAATAATAATAATAATAATAATAATGTTAGGTAATCAATTAAATTTTACACTAATGCATTTGAAATTATTTTTTTTAGAACCACGTCTTAATACCCATTCGGGTTATAAGCTGAGATTAAATATTAAAATACATTTCAGTCATATTTAAAAATATTTTTTTAAAAGCATATGCTAGGGACTTTATTGGGTTTGATATACAAAAGTTATTGTCCTAGGTCAGGGGTTGGCATCCTTTTATTAGTGTTGTACCGAAGTAATATTTCGAAGTCACTCAGCGTGCAAACCAACCCAAGCCCACCCAACACATTTACATAATTAAATGTAACAAAATATTTTAATTCGAATTTATTAAATAACTACTGTTTCTTGACTATATCATATTTTTATATATATCATATAAACAGGAATAAATACCGCATCAAAACAATTGAAACAATTAAATAAATGATGTTATCAAAATTATTACTCACATCAATGGTTTTAATTGAAAATAAAGATTTTATATTATTTTTATTCAAATTGCTAGGCATGCCAATGAAAATCGTTCCAAGTGCCACTCTTCGCACTATTCTAAATCTAAAACCAATTTTAATTTAAATTTATATCTTATTTAAATAACATCTAACTAATCACACTATTGATGATTTTACAAAAAGTTGGTCAAAGATTTGAACCTTATTTTATTTTTTAAACGCAGTTTTAGCTGCAATTTTTTCTCATCATGAAATTTTATATAGTTCAAAAAATCCAATAATATATATCAAAATGTGTTGAAATAGTCTTTTAATTTATTTATGCTAAATATTTATCCAAATTTGATTATATTTTGTGTAAAGAAAAAATAAGACATGTCCACACAAAACATGTCAAATGTCATCACTATCGTTCAAAAATATATTTTATTGATTTATGTTATTATAAACTACTGTACATTTTTTGGCACTAACATCTTTGATCAAATATCCCATCTATATCAGAACAATTTTTATTGATATCAAATTTAATAAATCTTTTGTAGTTTTTTCAACAAATCTATATATTTTACCACTAAATTAATTATCAGATAAGATATAAGTTATTATACAGCCAAAATTTCATACTGTTGTAAAATGTTTCTAATCCATGTCATTCAGACAGATGTTAAAATAATTAATGCTAAAATCAAGTTTAAATTGATTTATTCGAATATTAAGGGTAGGCCTACGTAAAAAAAGGGAGAAAAGTCAAATTTTAACTAAAATTGAGTGAGTGCCAACATTTGTTAGTCAATATAATGCAATGTATTCTAAAGTTAAAAGAGGTATTTGTCATAGTTAAGTTAATCTAATTCATTGAGATATTAAGGTTATTGTCTTATAAAAGGTTGGTAATGTGGCTTCCCCCTTTTTCCTTGTACCCTTCATATTATATATGTAGGCTCGTGGCCTAAAAACCAGACTTATCTAGTTTGGTGTGCCAGAGATGATGTTGGCAAGGTTGTCGGCAAAATATTTACACAAGAGTGTTGAATTTAACTTGGAGAGGAAGTGAGAAGTTTATTCATATATTTAATTAAATATAAAGATATGTAGCTCTCAACTACAGAATGACTATGTGTAAGAAGTTTCCAATTTTTTGTTTTGTTGCTACAATTTTAATCAGTCACTTAGTGACTATATCTTAAGATAACTTACAAAAAGGAAAATGAAAAAATGAGCAGCAAGGCTACTTATTAATTTTAATTGAAATTATGGTATAGTAATCAATACCTTGTTAACAAAACAAAGTTTATACATATTAATATAAAATTTACAACAACCAAAATTTTAACTTTGTTTCAAGAAAATTATGTTACCTTAGATATGTAAATTAATGGAGCTCAATAGGTAGGATTGGATAAAACTAAAATTCAGAGTACATAAATAACCAAACAAATAACATAAAATTATTTATTTATTTATTTATTTCGTGATAACTATTAATTTTGTTACATTACGATATTATATAAAATACAGGTGTAAGTGCATTTCTTATGTGTTTTACCCCAAGCATTATCAACCAGATTCTTGTTGTATCATGTAATATTGCTACGGCAACCGGACAGGCAAAGAGAAGGGATTTCCTAATCATGTGTTTAAACCCAGTGGTCCTGAGATAAGGTTTCTCGTGCAAATAAGCTAAATAATAAAATAATATATATATATGCAACCTTAGGAGAATTATAAATATATAATATTTTTTTCACAACCCAACTATAGTATTTAAAATGAATACACTATCTCTTGTACTAATGGTGAAAAACAGTAGAATAAAAGATTCATACTAATGAAACACACTTATATTTGATTAATTAATTTTAACTGATGTTATTTTCCAGAGACTACAGTCTCGCTTCGGTAAATAGCAACTGTCCTCTCTACTCAATTAAAACGTAAATTGAATAGAGATCTATTTCCCACATGTAGGTGTACTTAAAAAACTTATGATTGAAATTGTACTCACTGTGTAATAGCTCCTGGTAACTGTAAAGTTGATTCAGGATAGTCAAGCAGCTTTTAATCATAAATGTATATTAATATTTTCAAACAATAAAGAAATTGGTAAAACACAATGTTTTAGAATAATTGTTTTTTCTTTTCATCGAGTGATATTCTGCAAAACCTTGTGTTAACCCTCATACCCAATCCAACCTTTTTCGCACTCACACGAATCAGCCAGACAAACAATGATTGTGGAATCCAATTACAAACTTCCATACAAGAGAATGTTTCAACTTCAGTCACCAACCTAACAACCAAATAATTACCAGAGTGGGTTTTCTCGGTGCCTGATAGGGAAACAATTTCAATTAGAACGTCTTTAGCGAATCTCAATTGTCCTCTTGGGACACTAGGTTTAGGAAAGAGGGCACTAACTAGCACCCCCTCCACTACACACCCTTTCTACCACTTAACCTCACACTCCCCCTCTAACGAAAAGCTGTGTGTCATATTTCACAAAGGGACTGGTGTATACAATGGCTACTCTGGTCGTAACAAGAACTTCTTGTAGTGTATAGTTGGCAACATTGGTTATATGTTGGAGGAGTGGTTTGTCAACGACAACTTTAGGTACCTCAACTCTAAACTTTAGCCTTTTCACGGTAGTATTTACACTTCCACATTAGTTGAAAATCTAACAGAAAGAGTCATGAATTCATCCTCCTGGAAAGGTGTCACGTCAATACAAACAGTGATGTGAGTTTAAATTCATCCAAATGATGATAAAAATAAACGCTTTAACTAAACTTTTAGTAATTGTTTAGCCATAAGATTGGCCTAAAACTTGGTATCTAGAATTTTCATAAGGTTCCTAAGAAGGTTTATTGGATTAATATTTATCCAAAGCTAAATTTAAAGGTAGTTTACAGAAGGGCAAAAAGAGAAAAAAGAGATTTTCTCAAATTACTACGATTATTATTATGAATTATGAATTACAAATTATTACGATTTTGACAAAATTTTATTTATATACAATGTTTATCATTGTAAATTAGAAGTTAACACCCATTTTCTTATGAAAATTACTTTGAGGGAACTTTTCCAATTTTGATCATTTCACTGCTAATATTTTAGATGAGAAATAACTTGTAAATTTGTAGTAATATTAAAGATAAAAGAAATGATTTTAAATATATTTGAATAAACGTATCTATTTTAATATAATCAGTACCGCTTAGTGGTGCAGCTGTTCACACGCTCGCGGAAATTTGGGAATCTCTCTTTATCCATGGTGCCTTGAAACGTCAAATATAAAACTAAAATAATACAATCACTGCAAGTTACTGTATTTAAAATAAAATTAGATGTTTTACTTATTGCCTGGGTTTGATTTTGTCATCTATAAAACTCATGGCTTCCAAATAACTGTCGTTTTTCATCATTACTTTTGAGATACGCCATCTTGAGAATGTGCTTTTATTTATAAATAACGCATGTTTGAAAGTTCACGCATGCGCTGATTGGGTCTTCTTGACTGGCTTTCTATAGAAACGCTGGAAAAGTTGAAATTATCTTTACTCGAGCAGTGCGGGCTGCGCTGGCCAAGCGGACTTCTTGTGATTGGATTACAGCTGTCACGTGACCAAATCTAAGCACTTTTCTGGTCTTACAGCGAATGTGTGAACCCACAGTAAGGTGATACTTTCGCAGTACACTAGAATGCCGAGAGATCAAGGTATAAACCTCATTCGGGTGTGTTGAGGATAGTTTTTCTAAGATGTTTTTCCATTCTCTCTCTCTCCCTCCCTCTTTACGTAAATATGGCTACACTTCCTTTAAACTTTACCTTCATAATCCCTAAAACTATTATCATAATTATAACATAAACGTATAACCCAAATGGGTAGTAAGAAGCATTGAAAAATAAATAAATTATATGAAAAAAGCAGAGGAAGTCTTAATTTAAAAATTGAATAGTATTGACATTGATCTAAATCTTATAGTAACACATACAGAGTAAATTTTGTATTGAAAAAATTATAAACCCAAGGACAAAATTAAAACTAGTTTCGTATCTTCAAAATTGTTGCACAAAATTTTGAAAGTGTTAAAACAGCGGCGTTAAAATTTCTGCTCAAACTGAATGACACGGAAATTCTTCTGTGAAATATTTTCCAAAAAATCAATACCTGCACAAATGATACGAGATTCCACGCTTATTATATGGGATGAGTGCAGAAAGTCATTCAAATCTGTTATAGAAGCTCTCAGTAGATCATTGATAGATATATATCTGTGGCAATGACAGCCACGGTGTTTTTTGCTTACTCTACCTGTCATTTCGATATACATCTGGGGAAACTTTTGCTAACTGATATAAAATGAAATCTGTAAACACAAGTTATTAACAGCTATCTATATTTCGGCTAGTGGCGTGGTCAGGTGAATGTTATTTTTTAACACACCAAATAAAAACCCGGCTGTAGAGTTAAATGAACTCCACAAAGTTTCTAAACTCAATAAACTTTTATTAATAGGTTGATACTCTGATAAACAATAACGATACAGCGAACTACCTTCTAGAATTCATTGAAACGTTGGCTCTTTAAGGGATAACTTATAATAGCTTAATTTACTGGTTAATGTTTTAGTTTTTGTAGCTTCCTGATTTAGGCACGCCGAATATTTTTATAACGGTTTGAGGCTCAAAATCAAGTTCACTCCGAGTAAATATAATTGAGGCTATAGTTTTCACAGGATATGCATAAGGTGATACCATATTCATTCAACGCATCCAAATAATTTCCTCAGGCTAATATTTCTAATTTAAAATACTCTGAGTCACGCTCAAAGAGTGTTTATATCAACAAGTCTCCGACATGCTTTTGGAGAAGAAGGGTCTATTGAACCAATAATTTCACAATAAAATCGATTACTGATGGTGAGGATTGGGTTCCGAGTTCTTTTCAGGTGTAATTAGGTTGGTTTTTCCTAAATGTATTTCCACTCTATCCTCACGCAAATATGGGTATATTTTCTGTGAACTTTACATTTCTTATTTCTATCTGATTAGTTTATATATGAGGATAGTTAAAATTTATAGCACTATGCGGTATATAAACGAGAGATTTTCAGGAACAATCATTGAAAGAGAATGGCAAGCCTGTATAGTTAAGACTCAATACTATGTCGCGTGTTCAAAGATTAGTAACCTAATAAACTGCCTGTTTTAGCGCCAGAAGCTATAATATTCAACATAGCGTACTAAGAAACAAGGAGTAAAATAATTTATTAGAATGATAAACTTTTTTATTTCTTTGATCTTTTCGAAAAATAGATTTTTCATATAGTTTATTTTCAAATTTATTGAGCAATAAGTTGCATATCTCCTTCGGAATAAGTTTTTTCTTACCATATTTATATCACCTCCCTCATAGTTTATATGTGATCTCTTGGTCATAAGCGTATAACCCGAACGGGTAGTAAGACGCGGTGATAAATATTATTAATATTATTAATCTTGGTCATAGAAAAATTATTTTAGGTTTAAAGATAATGTTTTATTTGTAAGATATACTGTGACTATTTTTAAAATAGAATATCAATTAATAGCTTTTGGTAAATAAAAACTAATTTATATGTTTTAAGGATATTTTGAAATTCTTCTCTTTGGCTAGATTATTCTATAATTTAACATGTAAATAAGAAAAATAAAAACTCCCATAAATAGAGCAGCTAGATAAGTAGTCTGCGGGGAAAAATTGCCTCATAAATAACCTTAAAATAAGTTACTTTTTTCTGCAAAATCTAATGAGTAAGAAGGATAGTTAAGAGTAAATGCACCCACATTTATATGTTAAGGTGTTTAACGTGTACTTTCCAAATGGACTGATTATATCAACAAACGAGATTTATATCAACGAGAGCAGAAAGACCTACTAATCTTGCTGGTAAAGGTATTTTCACAAAACTTCCATGATTCTCTTACACGCCACAATTGACATGTGGCCAATGGCTTCATTTTCCTTCCGAAGGAAGTTGTGCTATTGATTTTTAATGCTCAAGAAAAATCTGTCGACCCTAGTTAGGTTTAACCCACGAACATATGGCCCTTAAGCGAGCCCTCTACCCCAAGACCATCAAAGTTGACATTAATTAATGTTAAAACAATACCTAAGATTCTTAATAGAATAGGGTATTGATTTTAATTTAGCTCGACCTCTTGCTACACGTTCTCGTTATACGATTAATTACTAGCTACGCTAATAGATAGGAATTGGGAAGGTTGAATTTATAGGTAGTGAACCCACATTTGCATGGGGAGAGAAAGTGTAAAACCATTTAGGAACCCCACCGCCCCAGTTCACTCGAGTGAGGTTCGAACCTCGATATCCCCTTCCTCGGCAGTCTAGCTCAACAATAAACTAACGTGTTAGCTAACTACGCCACAAAGGCGGGTAATACGGTATTGATGAGCTGAACTTTGGGAATATATTATGCTTACTTTCTACTGTCTGGTTGGCGAATGTATTAAAGCATTGTTCTCGTCTGGTTGAGTTAACCCGGTGGTCCAGAGTTTTAAGCTCGAATTAAAACTGGAAGGATTAAAGGTAGAATTTCCTTAATGGTTTTCAAATCTCTCTTCACACAAAAACTGTATTTCCTTTAAACCGTCTTCACCAATTTTACACCAGTGTGACTAGGGATTTTACACACAAATATATTTTTATCGTAATGTCTATCTCTTGATTACGTATTTGGGGCATGTAGACTCTAATTTTAAATCAAAATCTCAACACAAACAGCCACGTTTTCACTCTCTCGCCTTATCACACACACACACATGAACACATACATACACACACACACACACACAGTAGTGCCAACAAACGCATACGCCCTAAATTTATATTTAGCACCGCGTCTTACTACCCGTTCGGTTTATACGCTTAAAGTACTACCTACGCTAATGGATTAGGAATTGGGAAGGTTGAATTAGAGGAAGTGAACCCGCATTTGCGTGGAGGGAGAGTAGAAAACCATTTAGGAAAAACCACCCCCAGTT
>CABEEJ010000102.1:80833-171172 GCA_901482245.1 Timema douglasi
GGGGGGGGGGGGGGGGTACAGACGATTCTGACCTGCACGGAGATAAAAATAAATCAAAATTTCGTAAAATATATATTGAAGTAGACCCATTCTAGCAAACACCAATAATTGATATATTATTCATAACTTTTAATAGGAACTTACTACATAGGCGACTTAGGCTGCAGTAGATCAAGAGACTTTAGTATCCAGTTATGCCAAACGTGTTAAATATAGACTGATCGCACTGTGCCAGGTTTGAAATTAACCGAAAACAACGAAATACGTTTGAAGGAAATAATGGAATAAATTTATACTCATGTAACTAAAAATGTAGTCTACACAGAGTTCAACCATCACTTTTTATTTAAGGTATATTTTTTTGTAATAATTTTTAATTTTTGTTTATAATTCAGGGGAGGAAGGGCTTCAAATCCACGACCCCCCTTCCCCCTCCTGGATACGAGTCTGCTGTTACTGGGATAAGAGACATAAAAAAACTTTTACCAATAAGTTTAAAAATTAATAACTATGGTTTTCATATGGTTACCCGTAGATATTTAAGATATCTATATATTTTACCTTAAAATTAAAGATAACTTATTTGGGAAGAAAAAAGAAAATAATACTTTTCTCAGCTCTAGCGATTTTGATAAAAAAAAAAATCGTATCCAGGCACTTTTTAAGATAAATAAAATGGCGCATCTCATTTTACCATGAAAATGAGTTGGAAGGTATTTTCCATAGACGTAAATTTAAAATTTCTTATCATATCTCCACAGCTATTTAAGATACGATATTTCATATCATTGTAAGGTTCTAAGACATACAAAAAAAAACACCTTTATTTGAAAGAATATGTCATTAAATCAATGTGTCCGAGTTATAGGCAAAACTGCTTTTCCCGATAGTGCTTTGAGAAATGAGAAGTTAAAAATACACAGAACAAATAATAGGCTATGTTTATATAAAAGTTTATATTATTTTATGTACGCTCGTTGATGAAATTCCACTTTATTTCTTTGCCCATAAGTTTCTAAAACAATATATATTATTTAGTTTCAAATATCTTACGAGCTATAAGTATAATTTAAATAAAAGAGCAAGAAATTGTGTACGGCTTATTGTACAATTTGTTTTGTAAAACAAATCAATCGACTAACACGCTTTCAATTTACAAGCTATATCAAATATTCTCACAACAGTAAACTCAGCAATATTCTTGTATCCCATTTGGTAAGTGTATTCACACCCATTGAACAGGTTGATTTAGGAACTTGACACAGTCATCTAGGTGGATGTTTTTGCGCAAAGCAGAGAAAATTGTAACTATTTCCAGCTGAGCCAAGTGAACAATCGGATGGTTCTGAAATATTGTTGTCGGTTGCTGGTCAGGTGGTCACGTTTATCCTATGCTCTTGTTTTACGTGAATAGACGCTTCCACAGTAAAGCTCCCTGCCGTTAAGCCAACATTGTATGTTTTAAGTGCCGGTTAATTCTCATTTTGTGGAGGACTATTATTCTCTACATAATACTCTTTCCCCGCCCACAAAAGTGACCAAACTATTGATGTATTGATTTAGCATTTCACTATATATATTTAATCAACATTTACTAATGTCTGATAACTAATATCAGCTATAAAAATATTTGAATACTTAAACAAGAGTCCTGGGTTTCGAAAAAATAATTGTGGAAATTATGTGCTAATCTTCCGCCTTTGACAAGATGTGTATTAATTACAGCTTGTGAATGTGAGGAATGCCAGGCCTCCACAGTGGTTCGGATCCCACGTTAAGTTGTAGGTCTTTCATTTAATCTCACTATCACTTTCTATCATTACACACTAGCGTAAGTGCGTAATTAGTACTAACCAATCTTCCCACAAACTGATCTACAAATGTATAACGTCCCATCACGTCATTATTATTAGTATTATTATTATTTGATTAAGGAGTCATGTGGATAAAATACACCATAATTCATTAAGAAAAGGTGAAAAAACTGTTAAGAAGGAAATGGGGAGGGGTTGGGATCGTAATTTTGTTATAATATGTTAATATTGAGCCCCGTTATTCAAAGGAATAGTCACACACGCCAGCTTTTTGACTAACCCTATCAATATCACCCTTTGACCCTCGGTTAACTTATTAGAGTGGTCACTCATGAGTTTCGGGACCTTTATTTCGATTCCAAGTGGTACCGATAAGATGGTTTACTATTTAGACATGTGTAAGTTCCTACAAACAATCAATATATATCTAGAGATGAGTATGTAGTTAAATGTTTACTGTACTAGGTTAAGTATGGTTGTAAACCATGCTATAAAAGTTATAATAAATATCTACGAGATTTTTCATGGAGTTTACTGTCTTTGATTTAATATTTAAAGAGACTTGTGATATTTTAATGTGTGAGTTTATAAAGTATATGTTGAATAATCCAAACTTAAATGCTATAATAAGCCTATGCCATTTTTTTTCTGTGACAACTTTACTTGTAATCTTTAATTACGTATCTTATTCATCCTTACATTGGGTAAAATTAATCAAGAGCTGGATGGATTTTAGTATCTCCATAAAGATATTTGCCTACAATTGGTGATGTATCTTTCTCAATAGATATATTATCTTGCTATCTACTAGTTTTCATCAATTCTTTCCCACTTTGTTTTTTTCCATGCAAGTGTTGATCACACCTCCAAATTATTAATAATGAATTCCTCTTATAATAATATAAACTTTAGGATAACCTAAATCGGTATTATGACGTGGAACAAAAAATTAATAAAACTATCAGGCATGTTTATTTTATCGTGTGTGATTTTACTTTCTTATATAAAGAGAGTAATGTATACATACTAATTTACTTTCTTATATAAAGAGAGTAATGTATACATACTAATTTACTTTCTTATATAAAGAGAGTAGTGTATGCATACTATTTTACTTTCTTATATAAAGAGAGTAAGTGTATGCATACTATTTTACTTTCTTATATAAAGAGAGTAGTGTAAACATACTAATTTTCCACCTCAATATTGTCTTGGATATAAGGGTTATGCATGGCCCCATACTTAACTAATACGTTTTACAAATTTTCTGTTTTCATCTACTTCTACAGTCGTAATTGTGTGATGGATTTCATTATAACTTGATATTTAGATAATTTAGGGTCGAAAGTTGTTATTAAGTCATAATTATAAACATAACTCTATAAAACTAATATAATAGTATATTTATAAATGATTTTTTAATATTCAAAATGCTTCGAGAATTACCTTTAAGATTTTGTTCAAAATTTATATAATCATAAACAACAATGTTTAATTGTTTTATAGAAAAAACTTTTAAATCAAATCTACCCACGAATAATCAATACAAATGTTGAATTATTTCGAGAATGGCCAAAAGGTTTTGGTGTAAAATGGGTATCTGGATAATGTTTTAATTGTTAACTTATACTATGGGCTTGTTTCTTGGATATATATTTAAAGTAATATAGTTTAATGATGGACAATTTTTAAAGTTTTTTTTTTTATTTTAACTATAATATATATTATGAGAAAGATTGTACGATTGTGTCGTACCATTATTATTTTTGATATCTTTATCGTTGATAACATCCGTTTCATGAAATTCAGAGACTCTGCGGCACCAGGTATCAAGCGAGACGGTTTTACCCGGTTTGATCGGGGTGAAGAAGGAAGGGGGGGTGGAAGCTTTTCCTGAGTACACTGTTGTAATTGGATCACAGCTTGACGGGAGGGTGGAGGGGTGGTGAAGGAGAACCTAAAGGGTGATTGCCCTCAAACTATCACTGGAAATTCGCTTAAACCTCCAAAGGAGTTCCTCTTCTCCCCTACCTATCATTTCTGCTTACGATAGATGTAGATGATAATTAGAGTGTTAATTAGAACTGAGAGGAGTATGGAGATGGTATTGGTCATGGTTAAATTGCGACAGTTTACATAAATAGCTGGGGAACCAGATGTTTGGGAGGATCACTTTAAGATGTATCCTCAAGTGTTCATTCTTCATACAAATACATATGATTGTATCTCCATGCAAGCTCTCACGTGTCATTTTCAATGAATCATTGTAAATAAATATGAAATGAACGTTATAACACTCATTATTTAACTATATTATTAAAAGTGAAAAGGAGGTTTACTATTTCTCGTATTTAATGATCATTTAAAAAAAATTAAAACAAAATGAACAATGAAAACACGTAAAAGAGTTATTGAATTCATTTTTCTTTCAATGTAAGGATTTATTTAAATTCAATGTCACACTGTGACCACGTGTAAATTTGTATTGTATTTAATACTCGATATTTTTTTTTCCAGTTTCGACTCGTGTTGATGTCTGGACAAGCTAGAGAACCTTTAGGGAAATTTGTGTGTTAACGCGCCTATTTACGTGTATTTTTATTTAATATATACTCTAGCCCGTGCGATAGATGCATGCATACGTCACGAAACCGCTGAACTAAACATTTAAATAAATTTAACTGATATAATTCAATTTTATGCACTGTATAAACGTGGTAGCTGGTACAATATTTACCACTACTAAATACATTACTAAATCCAGGTAACTTTTATAAATAAAATCAAATACTGCAAAAAATATTAATTTATAAAAAACCTAATATTGCATAAAAATATATAAAATATTTGTTAAATAAATTCAACTAATCAAGAATAAAACCTTAATTAATGACGTAAAAATATGCACCAATACTTAATAATTATACTAATTATACAATAATAATATTAATTAAAATATAAACATAAATAATCAATAAAATCAAAATTCTTAAAAAGCTTAACAAATTAATTTTACACTGTGCCATTTCTTTAAATGAAATGTTAGTTGATCAGTCTTATCATTGTCAACATGATTAATTATACATGGGAACAAATTCCTTTTATTCTCACTTTCGTGAAAAATGAATCATTATAAATGATTCATTGATAAATACACATTGACATATCGCCTTAAGTAATAGTTTGATTTCTAAACTTTAAATAGGTCTACCTGTAATACTATGAACAGTAAACCTCCTTTGCTTTATGTTCTTATCTGTGCTAATGAATTATTCTTTCCCTCTTGAGGTCAAGGGGGGGGGNGGGGGGGGGGAATCTCACCTAATTTCTCCTTGGATTTGAAATTGATATTTTTACTTGTTGATCAAGTGAAACAGAAAAAAATTAACTCTGTGTTCAATGCTGCATTCCATTCATAACGATTCATATAGCTTATTACGTCAGTTTAGCAATAGATGTTAGAATCTACAATAATAGGCCCTTGGTTCTCGGTCAATTATTGTTTATACATTTTAGTTCACATCCCTTGAGATGAGCTAGTAAATTAAACCCCTTTTGATTGTTTACCAAATTACTTAAATGGATAACCAGATCGAAAAACTATGTAATTATATTGTTTGGCCTAGATTTAAATAATGTTCCAGACCATTTGTGTTAAAATAACAAACTACCCAGCTTTCATATAGATGTATACACGGGGTATATAAATCATCTTGGACTATAACAGGTTAGAATTTGAATCATAATGGCTATTAGAGAGGGATAGATAGGAACTTTAGAAGTTACGTGATATCGATGATTCGGCAACATTCTTTGGAAGCTTGTAGATCATTTTAGAACATAGTGTGCCAGTGTTGGTTTGATCCTAGCGGTGATTTTTGGTAGCAAACGATATGGCTTAGCATGGTCATAACTGCCAACACAAACAAATGTACAGCGCGCAGGCATCAGTTTTAAGATATATCATGTAATTTATCATGTAATTTATCACGTAGTCCATCTAAATGTAATTGCGCATCGTTTGAATGAGCCATGATAGTTTTAAGATCTAGCATGTAATTTGTCACGTAGTCCATCTAGATGTAATTGCGCATCCTTTGAATGGGCCGTGATAGTTTTAAGATCTAACATGGAACTTGTCACGTAGCCCATCTAGATGTAATTGCGCATCCTTTGAATGGGCCGTGATATTTTTAAGTCGCGGACACTACTCATTCTCTAATCGGTTATAGTTATGGAAGAAGAAGGTTCTAATTAATCACCTGATAGATACAGAAATTTGGAGCGGTATTTAAGGGGTATTTACTGTTCCCACGATACAAGTTGTATTACTTGTCTTAGCTATACGTTATTCGTAAGGTGAGACGGGCTCTTAAATCAACGTTTTATAAATATCGCTACTTGTGTATGGTGATATGAAAATGCACACCAAGACGATATTTTTTTTTTAATTGAATGTTTCTACCTAATCAGTAAAATAATATTTGTAGAATTCAAAATCTTAGTGAATATTATAATTTGGAATAGGCCAACATTGAAATATCTAGCAATTATGTATATATATTTTATTAAAAAATAGTATATATATATATATATATTTTATTAAAAAATAGTATATATATATATATATATATATATATATTTTACTAAAAAATAAAATAATGATCAAAGTAGAGCATGTGAACATACATTATAAACGGATATCATTATTAAGAGATGCAGGACTACCACTCTTGCGAGAAAAAAAACAATTTTAAACGCATTTTGTTTAAGTGCTTGTTCATGCCATTACGTCGTAATCTCCATAAAGGCTTAGCTTCTTGAGGGCTCGCGTATTTAAAACAATGTTGACAGGAGTTGAGGAGAGGTAAAGTGGAAAGTATGGGAGGGGTAAAGTATGACAGGAGGGGAGGGTTGTGAGACAGCATCCAAGAACCAAGTATACTTCTTACAGGGGCGGGCAGGCGGAAAACTAGATTATAGAGTTACATTATTATACAGGAAGTGCAGAAAGATAACTTACGCAATATTTGGCGTTTTTTTAAAAATATGTGTTCTGTTTAAAAGATAGAACTATTATTTATAGTATTCTGTGAATTATATTTTGTGTTTCAGCATTGTTTTATTCGTTGCTAGAATGTCAGGCGTTGATTATTTTTTTCACACTTCAAGATATTAAAATCACATTAACTGTGAACAGTTATTGGATATATTATTTGTTTAGAAAAGTGTATTTTTTACCATCTAAATCAATTTTTTTTTCTTTCTTCCCGTCTGGGTATTCCGCCTCTAACCATAGTGAAGAAGAAGTTAGAAACGTAAAATTTATAGTAAATATAGGCTATATGCATTTGCATGGAGGAAGTTCAATATAAAAAAACCTTGGTATACATGGCCGGAATTCAAAATCTTCGTCACTTTATAGAGAGACAAGATGAGCCTAACGTTAATTTACGTGAACAAATATGCAGGTATATTGTGAGTTCAAAAAGCCACAATAATTCTGTTTCTAAAACTATCCAATCTAAAGGAAAAGGTTCGAAAGCGCATGGTCGTCATAGAACTGTATTGAAATTATTTTAGAAAGTTATTTCAGGCAGTGACGTGACATTTCTTGTTTAGATACTATATATAAATTGTTCATATTGTATTTTTCAGTTTAAATCATCCCTATAAAGAACATTCATTGGCCAGCCACCTGCGAAAACACATTCCCTTATTTGGTTTAAAAACGTATGTATGTCTGATCAAATGGGAACAAATTGAAAGAAAACTTATCACAGATATAGTTATTATTATTATTATTTATTATTATTATTATTATTATTATTATTATTAATATCAGCAGCACCGCGTCTTATTACCCGTTTGGGTTATACACACTTACGCTAATGTGTAATGGTAGGGTGATTGTGAGATTAAAATGAAGGACCTACAGTTTAACGTGGGATCTGAACCACGGTGGAGGCCTGGCTTCCACACATTCACAAGTTGTGATTAATACGCGTCTTGTCAAAGGTGAAAGAATAGTTTGGTAATCAGATAAATCTGTGCCGGGACCGGGGATTGAACAACGGACCTCCAGCACAAAGTCTGACATCTTACCCCTAGACCACCAGGTCAACCACAGATATAATTATAAGATACTGATACTACCAAGGTAGCAATTCACAACACGCAACTAATTTCAGGTACAGCTTGAGGACATCTAACTATAGATCTTTTGGATGGTAGCTAGGTACTCCAGCTATCTAATCGTATTGATTATGATACCAGTCATTTCAAAGTTACATAAACATTTGACAAAATCATCGGAAAAAAAATTACCGCTTGATATTAAATCAGGAAACAATTTAATATTTCATTTACAAATTAGATTTATAAGTTAAAAATTACAGATCTCTTTTTGTAGTTTTATCAAATATAATGGTGCCAACCCCGTAAGGTAATGGCTTATTAGGTATTGATTTATTAGATATTATGGATTTAATTTGAAACATATAGGTCGACCAAAATACAAACAGATTATTTATTAAGTTTATCAATGCTAGTAATATTAAACATTTCAAAACATTATGATTGTGTTCGGAAACATATCACATTGAATCTAAAGGCATTTGTATCCAGTTTAATTCTGTTCACAGGTACACACATGTTCACTACAAGCTAAAACGCAATCTGGTTATAGCAAACTGTAATCCAGATGTACCCATCACTGTCAATATGTTAAATCCACTTCTAATATAGTGTACAGTACTTTTATATATTCACTTGGTTGTCCAAAACACATGTGACCTCCCTCCACATGGTAATACACTGCCAGTAATACTGCAACTGCCAATCTATTGCACTAGTTCCCAAAATTGTTAGGGCTATTTATTAATATCGAACACTCGATTATTCGATTATTTGAACCCAATGGTATTCGAGTGATTCAAGATACCCGCTTTGGGGGCCACGGAGTATAGGGCTCTACTCTTGCAGTAGACTAGACTGCCGATAACAGGAAGATCGAGGTTCAAATCTTGGTCAAGTGTACTGAGGGTGATTTTTCAAAAATTATTTTACACTTTCTATCCACGCAAATGCGAGTGCAATAACCTTCCTAATCCTTCGGATTAGCGTAATTATTTAAAAATATATATATAATAAAAACTGTTAATAGGACGCGGTGTTAAAAAAAATCAAGATTCTTAAATAACCTAGGAAAGTGTCTCAAATTTATTTGATGAAAACCTTGACTTAATATATAAATTTTAAGCCATTAGTAAAAGGATCTACATTTGGACTTGTTTGATTTAGGAGACTAGAACAATCACAAAAATTGACAAAAACATATCAATATAGTTTTAATTTATTAAAAAAATAGTTTCCCTTTATGTTTATGAAATGATATACATGACAAACCAAATATCATTTGTTAGGAGCGTCAAGCCGTAAACTACTTTTATTTTAATTAATTTTTAAATATTTTAACTTTAATATAAATTGCAGTCCTGCTGTTGTTTCGTAAAGACTAGAGGATTTGAATTTGTATTCGATTCGAAACTTGAAAGAAAATATAAGATTCGAATTCTAGATTCTGTTTCAAGAAATATAATATTCGACAAATCTCACTACGCGTATGGGTAAACACAAATTTACATAGGTCTATAATAAAATTTCATTAGGAAGAAACATTTAGAAAATACAAACGTATTTTTTGCTGCCTACATTGATAAACAATTTACTATATAAATAGTGTTATTTTTTATTAATATTAGGATAACTATCATCAATGGCCGCTATAGATCACATTACTTGACTCGTGACTACTTGAGATTAGGTCTAGTAAGCCTTATATTTGCCAGATAAGGCTCATCCTATGAAAACTTTGCTGTACTATTAATTGCGATAGTGTTTTAAGAATGAGTAAGCTGAAATTTTAAGGAAGTTTACCCTTATTTGCGTAAAGGGTGAATCTACTTTGGAAAAATCACCCTCATTTTACCCGAATGATTTGAGTCCCGAACTCAGCGTAATCGGCGGTTCAGCTTATATATTGACAACTTAGACCAGTCGTCACCAAATAGCTTATCGCAGAGACATTTTTAAGGACCTTGATGAAATAGCGATAAACAGAACAAATTATGCTATTTTGTTGATGGGCGGGTAGTAGACATGGAAGGGCAGCAATAATAAATAAGTAAAATAACTAAAAGGAAAGAAAATAAAGTCTTTGAATTAGTATAGTCCTATAGGGCTTGAACTTGAGCCACTGTTACAGTTTTTCTGGACTGCGGAAGTGTGTCGAGTTTTTAAAACTGACCTCCACCAAAAATAATTGGGGACCCCTGCCTTAGACCATTTGACCACAGTAGAGTGAGTCTTAGGGATTTTGTTTCTCCATAAAGTATGAATGTAGTCCACATTTTTGAGCAAGCAGTCTTATGCGTCAATCTTCTCCGGTCTGGTTTGCCTGTAACGTGATGTTTGAGGTTCGAATTCAAGCTGGGTGCACTAGGGTAATTCTTCTAAATGTTTCCCTTCATTCATTCCACGCTTCCTCTAAATTAAACATTCCAACAAACTATTGGCTACCCTGTGCGGTGAACGTTTATTTATAAAACGAACGTTAAGTGTGTTTAGGAATGAATCAATCATTCAAATAGTACAAACACTGGCCATAACAGCTGTCAAATCTAATTTGAATTGTTTTTATTTTCTTTTGATTAATCGCGATAATTTCTAACATTCAATCATTGACCTTGTAAATATAGGAGGTAGATAAATAGGAGGTGGAGTGAATTATTAATTATTTACCTCCATTAGGAAGGGCCTAATTTTTGTATTATTATTTTATTTTAGGTATTTAACGCGTTATTTCTTATCCTACTGATGATATCAGCACCTGATTAATAAAATTACTTTTATCTATAACAGCTACAACAAACAGACCCCAGACTTTAATTTATCACTATGAAAGGAAAACCCAAATTTCACCAATAGTAAATTATTCGTTCATGCTGGGAATATATAATTCTGGTTTACCAGAGAGCCCTTGCGAAACTTTTGCACTTCACCCTTCCCCTCCCCCTCAAAAAATATTTAGTCCTTGGTTGGGTTGCTGAAATTAAATACTCAGCGAAGTTTATAGACAAAATTGAAAAGAGAGTTTATTTTCGGGAATTGATACAAAAATATTGACATATTCTTCTATTAATTTAAATTTTAAACAAACAATGTGTTTTAACGTAAACTGAGTATGATATATCAGAAGTCGGTAATTAAATTCTAACTACTAATATCTTATTCATTGCTGTAGGCTTTGAATTAGTTGAGAAAAAGGGTTGTCGACAACATTAATAGGCCCTAATATAAAGGATATATTTGTTTCCTCATATGACTAAACTTGAGCCAACCTAAATAAATATAGCTCAGAGGAACAATGATTTCAAACTTTTTTAAAAATTATTTAGAGTAGTTGCCTGTTTTTCCCCCGTGTCTTACTACCCTTTTGGTCTATAGAGTAGTTGATTTGCAAGGTCTTGCCCTATTGATTATATTAACACACTTTAAAGCTTAGCTAAGATGGGGATATATGGAACGCGAGATAAGGTAAATATATATATATATATATATATATATATATAGTTTTTATAGCAAAATATAATCTTAATTTTTAAAAATGACAACTTTTCTCTCCATTTAAAAAGTTTGTCATTTAATGCCGCTCATGACAGTTATTCAACAACTATTGATTTCACCAGGTGAAGGAAGTTAAACAGATTACACTAAGCAATATTTTATTTGTTTTGGAGAAGTTAAATATTTTTCTATAAAAACTGCAAAAACACTTACCTTTTATCGTGTTCCTTGCATCCCCACTTAAGTCGTCTAGAAAATAAAGTCCACCAAGTAGGCCTAACCCAGGTTTTGATAAATCATTTAGAAATGAGAAGATCCGATTTCACTAATAATAATATTTTCGACTATGTCAGGAAACGACCTTGGGAACCTCATTTCAATACATTGATATGCTACCGACTAAGTTGAGCTAAGTATTTAGGTATTCAATAATACTATAAATTTAAACTATTAAAATTATGTACTTGATAATATATCTGACTTAATATCCACTTTTTTTTTTAAACCTACAAATCAAATTGAATCAACTTGTTGCAGGGTTATATTAAGAATTCCTCCACACTTCACCATTTTGTCTCTTTTGTTAACCGCAAAGCTAAGAAATTACAAATCGGCCAATAATAGCTCCTTGTTTCCTGTGAGTCTGGTTGGTCTCTTCTAACACAATAGATTGCTGATGGAAGAGAGAGGGGTGTGCAGGGAGGGAACAAGGATTTCGCCACCCTTCTCCCCCTTCNTCCCCCTTCAATCCCCCCCCCCCCCCTAAATTGGTTCCCCTGAACCGGATACCCCAGCTCTGTCTCCCTTTTTTCAACCCTCGCCCTTCTACTGAATCCTTTTAGAACCCAATTCCTACAACAGCCTTCAATAAGCCATTGAAACAGAAACTTATTTCAACATAGTTTCCGCTGTAGGCATTCTACCCGCCTTGCTGTAACAATGGTTTCCAGCTTCCAGCCATCTATTGAAGAAGAAACAGATGTTACGTCCACGACTACTTGGGCATGGGCATTAAGGGGTTAGTTCCCTCCCTCCCTTTTATTGTAGAATAATAAAAAAAATCGTACCTGGAAGACATGTTTTGAATACCTTTGAGGACATACGTATTATATGTCACGTCTGTTCTTTCTGTCATGAAAGAAATAAAATAGACAAATAGATATAAATAAAAATATTATATTACATTATGACTTTTATAGGTTTATGAGTATCTGATGAGCTTTAGACACAGTTGCTGAGAATATAGTCATTTAGATTATATAAGCCTAGGAGGCTTTAAATTCATCTTTCTGGACAAAAAAAAAGTGTTTATCTTTAGCCATCCAAAGGATAGCTTAAGTTTATTAAAAAAAATCTTTATATTATCATGCCTTTACCTAGTATTGTATATTTATTTTATTTATTACAATTTTTAGGTGGTCTGTCATACGACAGAACCATTCGTTTTGTCAGTGAGCTTAGGCCACCATTGCGCCATTTCCTTTGCCCCCTCCTTCATTTACTATAATTTTCTTCTTTCCTTAAATTCGTTCACTATTTGAATCCTTCTTCTTCCTAAGATCCTCTTTCTCCCAGTAGACTAGGCTCCCGATGACGGGGAGATCAAGGTTCAAATCTTGATCAGGTGTAGCGTGGGTGGTTTTACTGAAACAGTTTTCCCCTCTCCCACCCAGCAAATGCGGATCATTTCCTATAAAAGATAACCTTCCTAATCCCTAAAACTATTGTTGTCATAAGAACACAAGCGTGCGTCGAGAATGCTTGGAAATCCCGAATTATATATTAAGTGGTTTGATATTTTTAGTAAGTTATTGTTTTCATAAAATGTAGGCAAAAGATCTGACCAGTTATAAAGATTGAATTTTATGTTTAAGATGTTCTAAAAAATTATGTTATAGCTTACATTAAACCCTACAAAACAACTTCACATTATATCTAATATTTTCTGTAGTGACCCTATGAATAAATGACTATTTAATAAAGGGAGAAAAATCCACGTTTTTTAATTTTTGCTTTAAATTAATAAATACAAATTTTGCAATAAAGCTTTGTTGATTTATTTTAAACCTTATAATTTAGATTCCTTAATTTAGCAGCCTTAAGATTTAGATTTAAATCTAAATTTTTATAACCGGTCAAAAACATGCTGATAAAAAACCATGGTGTGAATATATTTTATTTCAAGTATGGCAGTATTCTGAACGAAATGATTGCACAATGGACACGTCTTACTTACCCTTTCAATGGTTTGGTTGTGAACCAGGCTTAGCATAACTTCATTACTATCCCCATGAAAACACCGTGGCATTTGAGTTTCTGGTCAAGGGGTTTGTTTATAATCCCTACCAGTAGATTACAATCATACCGTCCCTCCCTCAAACCCCTCTGTGGCAGTGACCAGCCACGCTGGCTTGGTGGAATCATGATTTATATGGTTACGGAATAACCTTTCCTTCTGCTGACATTTTGCACTTGTCTGAAAATGTACGAGAAACACCCAAAGCTATTTTTTTCTTGCAACCTAATTTATTGAGGGGTAAAAAACAACAACACATATTTGATGAAACTGTAAGTTTACATTTGAATCATATTAGTTTAGTAATTTTTAATCACCTCGTTTGGACACCATGGCCTTTGTTGATCATTTCTTATTCTTCTTATTTACAACCCCCTGGTTTATTCATTTTTAATCACACCAAAAGGTAGTGATGAGTAAAGTAGATACTAAGATTAAATTTACCCAGGTTCATGTAGCGAGAGAGAATTGTAAACAGATTAGAAATATGCACTAATAATCGATAGGATTTTCTCACCAACCTATCCATTATAGTTAAGCTGAATGGGGTTGAAACAATAGACCACGTGCCCAACGATATGGGCAGAACCAAAATTATGAAATACTAGATTTTAGTAGAAAGGGAGAGGAGGGAAGTTTAATTAAATAAAGTGCACTAAAATCTGAGTGGAAAGTAGCTGGGAAAGCTACAGTGAAAACTACAAAATATAAACCCATCCATCCACTAATGGACCCAAATTTATATCCGAACGTTTATTTTTCCATTAGCATAAATCCCGGTTCATTGTGAGACTGTTGTACTAGACCAAGTGAACATTGGTGTGGGTTTACACGTGTGAGGTGGAGGTAAATTCTTTGGTGATATATTTTAGTGAACGATCTTGGGGAAAGTGCGAGGCTTGTCAATATAAAGTAAATGCACCGGCAGTAGCACATCACTTGCAGAAATAAATGTTAAAACCAAATAGTACACAATTTATAAAATAATCTATTAATGCTTAGGACAAATGAAAATGGGTATACATACAATATTATATATAATATAAAACACTCTTACGGTACCCATTTTGAAAGAAGCTTTTATGTCATTTCATAAATTCAAAAATTAGCTATCAGTAAACTTATCTTGATTAAATTTTCCTAAATAAAACAAGAATACAGAGCTATTTGTCCTGTAAAAGGTTCCCAAGATATCCAATTTAAAAATTGATTTTCAAAATTTTTTGAGAATTTTAAATTAACCATTAGTAAACTAACCTGTATTTGAAAAATAGAGCAAAAATCATAGTTTTTGACCTTGAGATATGACCACATAACCTTTAGCTATAAAATTTAAACAATATTTATTAAATTACTAACCTTAGGTGTAGACGATCAAGTATCGAGAGAGAAATATTTTGAAAGCACGGATTTTTGAGTTTGGGTTCATTCTAAGACGTCAAGTACCATATTAATTTTAAGGTCATTATTTTTCACTATTACAATATTTTCTCTCTATTATAAAATGAAATTGGTTTTTATTACGTCCTTGCCTCACGAATTAATATTCACGCACATGAGACTTGACTGTAGAGTTGTTTGAAATTTGAGTACAGGACTACTTTATTGGATGAAAATGTTAAGGCTACGCCTTTCACATCTGGATTTTTGTGGGGAAAATGCCGTTCTATCTAAAATTATCAAATCAAAGTTCTAAAACAAATATATAATCCACATTTTTGTTTGATGCATATAACAGTTTCCCTCATTTAATAAAGTTTTAGGATTTTGGAAGAAATACTTCATTAAAAACGTTTAACGTGGTTGCTAAAACAATGAGAAAATCGTGAAATGTTTCTGAAATTATTTTTCTAGAATTATTAACTGTAAGTTTCGTAAATCAAAGCGATTTTCCCACAAAACTTAAATATTATGTCAAAACTAAAATTAAAATCAAAACTTTTATGCGGAGCCATAACCTTAAAGGCCCATTTCATTGATACCTTTTTTTTAAATAGTTCTTTAAATGGATTATTAGTCATAACAATTATAATGAGGGAAATTGACTCAGTATAAGAGTTCTATAAGCTCTCTATCAATTAGAGCGGGAATTAAATTTATCCTAATTATATTCTTTATCATTCATCATATTAAGCCGTTTAAGCTCGTGTATGAAAACTACTAAATAAAATCCCTTCGAAACACAAGTAGCTTAACTTTTTTCAAAACACATTACATTTATTACACACCCGCTTCGGTGGTCGCATGGTCTATAGCGTCATTCTTCCGATAGACTAGATTGCTAATGACAGAAGGGTCAAGGCTCAAATCCCAGTCAGGTGAACTGAGGGTAGTTTTTGCTAAAGGGTTTTCCACTCTCTCTCTCTCTCTCTCTCTCTCTCCACACAAATGCAGGTACACTTACTTTTTATTCAATATTCCTTTTCCGTAACCCATTAACGTAAATAGTACATATGCGTACAACCTGAACATGTAGTAAGACACGGTGCTAAAAATAAAATAATTTACTACAAAGAAGCGTATCTGATAAGTTTGGGAGACCCATGATCAAAAACTTTCAACGCACACATAAAAAATAACTACCATATTTGTAAGCAGTTCTTAATTTTATGGTCAAATTATCGGATCACTTCTAAGAAATCTTTAATTATTCGTACGAATGTATAGATTATTTTTAAAATATTTAACTCCATAGTTTATTCGATGAAAAATTTGTTAGATTTTATATAATATGGAAACATCTTTGCAATGCAGGCTATTTTGTGTTTAAGACGTAATTCCGAAATAATTATTTATTAGATAATTAATAATATCTCAATAATGTTTATATACAAAATTGTAACAATACTAGATAACAAAACTAGCATTAGAAGTACTCTCATACTCGTAAGACTGCTGAAAAAATAGAAACACATCGCAATTGAATATTTTGTTCACGTCCGATTACTAAACTCCCCTCAAATCTATCCAGTAAATTCGCTTCATACCCCGACCCACAAATACCGCAAACTGTACTTTTATATCGTCGATAGTTATTTTTTTCAGACCCCACCCGTACACTCCCTCCTCCCTCGTAACCGGAAGCTCTCTATAGTAGTATGTTTCCTCTCTTCCCGAAAAGCAATAATTAGTTTGTCGGAACCTTGACTTCGATACAGGGTGAAATCACAGGCGATGTTCCTCCCTCAAAAGCCCCAGGTTTTAGGTTGTAAGTGTGTTTGAAACCCTTCCTACGGCACGTATTGATCCAAACTCAACGCAAGGCACTGTACTCCCATCCTTTCACCCCTTCCTTCCTCCTTCACCGCCATCCGCCCACTTTTACACCACGCCGACTCGCAAGCAAACTCTTCTCAAGGTGCCTTCACAAGAGACTTACTTATATCTCGACTAGAATTGGAACATTTTATATTCTTCATATAGCCTTTCTGAACCACCTCTGTGGTCTAGTGATCAAAGTTCCTGGCTTCTAATCATGAGGTCCCTGGTTCGATCCCCAGCGCATCTAGATCTTCGAATCGACCGATATGGAACGGGGTCAACTCAGCCTCGTGAGGACAAAGTGAAAAGCTACTTGAAATAAAATGTTGTGTGACTGGTCTAGAAAACTGAGATTAATTACTGGAATGTCCATTGTGTTGATTACATGACACCCTCTATCAGCATAGTTTGGCACCATCTTCTCCATTATATGGTGGCCACTCAGTCGATATAGCTTAGTTTCAAGATGACGTCATGGAGTTTATTTCTCTAGCTTTATTATATACATTTATGACTCAGGAAATTATATATTGTTCATTTTTGCATCTTTATCTACCTCCGTATTTTGGATTTCCTATCTCCACTCCAGATGAGTATTTACAATTCCTCCTTTATATAACCTCTTTTTTATAATTTGTTTATTTAGAAAGATTAAAATCATACCAACCAGTCGGTTAACCGGGATATTGGATACAATACTGCTCTCGAAACGGATCAACGTGTGGCTTCCAGTATTCTTCATTTGATCATCGCAAAATTGTAATCAATTTAATAATTGTGTCGCGTGTCGTTGGCTGTGTGGTTTAACGTGCTTAACTCACATTAGACTAGATCGATGATGACGGAGAGATCGAGGTTCGAATCTTGATCGGGTGTACTGAGAGTGGTGTTTCCTAAACGGTGTTCTACCCTCCCTATAAACAAATTCGGGTACATTTACTTTGAATACAAAATTCAAAATCCCTTAAATCATTAGCGCAATTAGTACTTAAGGGGGCGGTAAGATGCTGTGTTAAAAAATTGTATTTTTTATTTCTAAATAATTGTTTTTAAATGTTTAAATATATTTTAAATCATGGTTAGACGGTTTCATTATTTTAGATTTCCCTTTTTTCTAAGTTTGTAATATATAAATCTCAATGCGACGCCTGGAACAAGAAGTTTCATCTTTCTAGGTTAAGGGTCATCCGTGAAGTGAGACGGACTCAGACAATACGACGCATTGTGGTGAATTTGTATGTATTTCAAATCCATAAAAACTGTTGAAAAGAGCAGTGAAACGATCTTACTATAATTTATATTATTTATTATTATTGGATAATCTGTCTTAACGACTGGTCCATTCCTCTTGTTTGTGGACTTACCGCCAATGAACCCTGACCTCTGCCTCCTCCTTCACCTCCTATAATTATCTTCTTTCCTTGAAGTCATCTATTATTTGAATCCTCCTTCTTTCTATGTTCATTCCCCTAATCTGGCCTTTTATGACGTCGTACAGAAGACAATTCTTCCTAAGGAAGTTTCCGATCCGGTTTGCTTTATAACGAATTATCATGTACAAAATGGTTCTCTCCTAAACTCATCCGTATTTGGATGGTTTCACGTGAACACTGCAGAAATCTGTACAAAGATTAGTTTTCAGGCTTGATCATTTTCTTATATCCATTATCCCGGTAAATCTACCGTTAAATTTTATCATAGACACAATTCGTTACCAAAATAAATAATAGCACGAAATCATATAAACTTTTTCTTAAAATGTATTAATAGCTTAAAACTAAATCTAAAAACTAGGACATTAGTAAAACGACCTTAAGTTTTTCTTAGAAAAACAAAACATGACATGTTGTTAAACAAAATAAACGATTTTTATTAATTTTAAATTTTTAAGGATCTATTTATTTCTAAAATACCCCCTTTTTTTTAGATTTGTATAAATAAAATAGATTTTCATTTATTATGAGAAACAACCCCCCCAATATAACTTTTATACTAAGCTTACAAGGTTATTTTAGAAATTTTTTGAATATTATGAAAATGTGCCATAAGTACCACTCTTTAAATTAATTTATTTTATAGCATATAACCCGGATGGGTAGAAATATACTGTTAAAAAAATGTATATTTTATAAAAATAATAATACGTATATTATTTTTTATTACGAAAAATAAACCCAAATAATTATTTTAAACTAAATCTTTGTTACCATTTTCAAATAATTTCTAATTTTTCAAAAATAAATAATATGTAAATTGTTATAGAATATTTTTTAAAAGAAAAACATATCTATAAAATTATGTATAGTCTAAAAAACTCAACAGATACATATTTCAAATTAAATTGTTATAGACTTTTTAAAAATGTACAGCTATATTTTAAATAACGTCTTTCCTAAATTAACCTTGAAACCTTTTTCCCTGAAAAACAGGTAATCAGGGCATTTGGGAAACCAAACACTTCCAGTGTATATATTTCAAACTAAATTATTGGAGCCTTTAAAAAAAATTAAATCCATAATGATTACTCATCATTTAAGAGATAAGGTATATATATATATATATATAAGATATTCTATAAATAAACACCAAGTTTGGACGAAGTCCATCAAACCGCTTCAGGTATGTGTTCAGGGAAAGACAGACGTACAGAAATGGGGACAGACAAATGGTAAAATCGTCTATTTGTGGTTTGGGGTCACGTAAAATGTAATAATTCATCATAATATCAAGGTCAATGATTTTCAAAATTTAAATACTTTGATTGTAAATGGTAAAGTAAACATAAGGTTATGGATTGCCGTTGATGTGTTTCTTAGTATCTTAAGATTTTAAAAGTTTATAAATAAATACATGAATTAGTTATTTATGACAAAAGGATCGGGATGAACCTAAATAAATGTTACTCTAAAGTTTAAACCAAAGGTCCTGACATAAATTTCCATTCTATGATCTTATTTTCTAAAAATAAATAAACAAATTTGTGAAAGCCACATAATCCGAACAAAGAAATTAACTTCTATATTGCATTAATTTATTAACAAATTTAAGCAGTCACGATAAAGAATTTAACAAAGCCTTTATCGAGTGATAAAAATAGATTTAGAAAAAAATTCAAAAGTATAGTGGGGATATTAAAAAATAATATCAAGCTTATTTTGCAAACAACGACTTCTCGCGTGGGTCACAAACAAATCGATCAACAGGAATAGTGAAAGAGAAAGAGATAATCAACTAGCGTATCAAAGTGAAAAATACCAATTCCCATAAAATACCAAAGTCACTTTTAAAGGTGGAATGGGGTGTTCAATATTCGTATATTAAAAGCATTTCTAAAAATACGTACCTTCTGCTTATTTTATAGTTTGTATGACACAATAATCAACTTGTTCAACGTAATAACACAACTAATGATTAAAGAAGAATTTGGAATCTTAATAAAGCTAAAATCGTTACTAAAATCATTCGACCATCAAAATTGTTTTGCATAATTTAAACAAGAGTGTAATAATAACCTATAAATAAGGATTCAATGATTTCAAATCATTACGGTCCACAAGTTAAAAGGGATTAAACTTGCTATTTAGGTATTTTGCGTGCCATTGTTAAGGTAAAATAATTTCGTTTGGAGCTGAAATTTGGTATAACTAGAGATTCATATGAGGTATAAAGAATGAAATATTTATTTTACTTATATTATTAATATTAATAATCTTAGTAACACATATTTTATTTATATTATTATTATTATTGTTATTACTATAAATGTTTCATAGTTATATACTTATATATTATATTTAGAATATTATTATTAAATACGATAAATATTCCATTGTGTACGCTGCATATGAATGTCTGGTTAAAATAAATTTCAGCCTCAAATATTAACTACTTTACCTTAACTATGGTACGAAAAAAATATAAATATCAAAATTGACCCCTTATTAAACGTGGACTCTAATTATTTTAAATCATTGAATCATTATTTATAACTGGTTAAAATTGTGCAATCAATGTTTGATAGTCGAATGACCTTAATAATGATAGTTTGTTATAGCAGATAGAGATAATTGTAGGGAAGGTGTGGAAAAACAACTTAAGAATATCCGGCCTCAGTAGGCTAGGACGAGATTGCGTCTTTGCCTCATCACATGTAAACCAGAACAGAAGAAAGAGGTTGACATTTTAATGAGTATTGCTAATCAGCTTTAAGTATCCTTACGAATCAATGGGTCAGATATTATCCGCTAATATAGGATTCAATCTATATAAATCGAAATAAGACTGGTTTTACCAACTAGCGATCTTGAATTCTTTCTCTAGACCAATGTTTTTCAGCCAGTGTGTTACTACGAAGTCTGTCATGACGTCCATCTAGGTCCTAAGATAAACCGAGTGGGTAGTAAGATGCAATGCTAAAATATACCATTTACAAATTTGCTTACTTTAACTGGTAAGGGTTGGGGGGAATATCTATGAGGGAGATACATCTGAGTCACTCTGGGGAAAGAACGGAAAAGCCACATTAATATAATAAAAGGAACAATAATTGAACCGTGATGAGGAGATTTATATTTTACATTGTGTGATCACCAATTTAGCCATAATTCATTCAAGGAATGTATAGGCCTATAGTTATTTCTATACACAATTTCGTGGGATAAATGGTATAACACAATAGTAAATACTTTTTTAATAAATTTTATCTTAATTAGGATCCGTTTAAAAAATACTGCTCTTAGTAAAATACCTTTAAATTTGTATCTTTGAAAAAACCAAATTGTAATCCAAGCTCTAGAATTAGAGGGATTCAATACAAATAAAACAAATTTAAAGTTACCAAAAATTTAGAAAAATAGGAGTGCGAAGTGTAAACAATATTATGTTTTTTTGTTTTTGTGAAATATATTAGGGTACACAACCCATCTCCTAGAAGGAGGGTAATCTCACTGTTCACCTTCAGTGACCAATTTAGTTTTAATACGACGAGGACGAAGGCTAAGTTAAAAAGGGCAACAAAATTATACATATCTAAACCTAAGGATAAATGGCATAACTATAATAGTAAAAAAGTTCAAGTCTTAACGAAACTTTGCTTTTATTTCATTTAACCTCTTATTAAAGAACATATCACTTCTGCAAACAATCTAAGCATATTCATTTTTTTTTATACAATATCTGTAAAAGCGGAATAATAACAATCTATAATTATTGTTTTTTACAAGACTTTCTATTAAAGTACGTGTATTAAATTTTAATGTCTAGCATTATAAACATGGCGTATAACAATATAAAAAACTTAAATGAGAATTTTAGCAATGACTTATTTTAGTGCAAGTCAAAATTGTAACTAACAGTATTATAGTTCCGTGATCGCCCTATTAATGATCAGCCTACGCATGCTGTCTCCACAAATTACGGAATCCTCCAAAATTAGAAGTCATACTAAATAAACTTAGATATTCTTTCATTAAACGTTAAGGATAATTCCTAACTTTATCATAAAAAAAAAATATTATTAACATTCTGCCACGTTCAATAACTATGCAAAATAATTCCTAAGTTAGATACATAACGTTAACTATATAAGAATAATTATTAACGTCCCGCATTCCAACAACTAAATCATTAAGGCCTAATATTATAAAAACTTCTTAATATGGATATTAAGACAACACGCTTTGAAAACATAATCTTAAAGTTAAATAACTGAATCCAAGTTGATAAACAAGATTTGACTAACATTAGAAAAATTCAAAACTCGCATTAAAAACTTCCCCACATTACTTTGTATTTTAAGTAAAGTCCTATTTGTCATGCGTAACATAAGTGAAGTTATTTTAATATTTAGTAAAATGAATGAATATTCATCTATGACGGTAAATAACAATAAATATACGTAAAGCCAAAAAAAGGGAATTTAGAAAATTACAATAATATTTATATTTAAGCCGAACAAGAATTTCTCCTTACATTATATGAGTCTGCCTTTGAAGCCTAAGCTTCGTCAATGTCCGAGCCTAATCCAAGAGTGGCTGCTATCTTGGTGAACAGTCTCTTATATGGCGCAACTCATCGAACACTCGAGACGGAATTACACCAAGGTGGGGATCACAGAGTTCAAACACATGGAAAGGGGGAGATGCGCTGTACTAGGTGCGTTGAGAACATTCTATCAAGGCCTCGGCTCTTCTACGCTGTTCTCGGCGTCCATGTTGTTCTTGAGACAAGTGGTGGTGCGTAGCGGCAAAATGCAGCACTAGGATCATCGCTCTTAGATGTTTCACTGTTGTTATCGTGTGTGGACGTCCTTTTCCGCTCGCTCGTCCGGTCGGTGAAATTGGGTAAGCGCTGTTCTTGTTGACTATCCCATTTTTAGATGCCTTGTAGCAATAATTGCTACAAATTATTAATTTGAGAGTAGTTTTTTACCCACCATGTTTGGAAACGAGCTTAAGTTATACATATACATACAAATTACGCTAAGAATGAAATTTAATTTTGAGAGGAGTTATACAAATATTTGTCAGTAGAAAGAGAGGAAATACATGTAGAAAATAGACACCCTCATCATACAAAACAAGAATTCTAACCCTAAACTTCCTGATATTGGAAGTCCAGTATATTGCGAGAGGCATCATGGAACTAGCCTCAAATAATATCCATATAGATAAACTAAACTACATTTTTATTTATCATCTAAATTCTAAAACAATCCCGTATATTAATTTTAACAAAATCATTAAGCCCATTTTCAGATTATTTCAATCTTTAATAAAATATCAAACTTTATTAAAATATAACTACATAATTTTTATCTGAAAAACTAGAATACAATGTTGTGTATAAGGTAAAACACTAACATGTATTAATTTTCTTTTTAAATTGGTAAATATATTTTAAAGATAATTAAATTTAAAAAATTATATTGAGCAAACTAGTTTATATATATATATATAAAGTAGTTTGCTTAATACAGTTTATATATTTATGTATATATCAAGCAAGAAACAAAATCGTAATTAGACGTATATAACATTTAAATATCAATAATGGACCAAATTCAGTAAAACTTATCGGTTGTATAATCAGATATAGACAAACAGATGTATTCAATGATGTATTAGAACACGTGTGTGTATGTATGTCTGTTTCGACTACTTATTAATTCAACTCCTTTCACTACCAAAACCGCTTCTAAATCGATACACGCATGGTTAAAGCCCCATTCATTCTTTATTAACAGAATAAGACTGAAATAATGCCATATTACTGTATCATTGATACGACTCTAATATATATGCAAGTATATATATACACAGATATGAATACAATTTAGGTCAATTTGTGAATATTTGAACTTATGAGAGGGCTCTTGATGTTATAAAGTATAAATGGTACGGATCTCCGCACGAACTTTCTCCCTCTATTGCTTATAAATAAAGATATTTACTCAAAATTCGTAATGTAATATACGCTAGCAAACCCGAGAACCAATTGCGCTAGACATTCGTAAAACATTTTTTTTCTACTCATGGTTTAAAATTTAATAATTTTATTTTTAAAGAAATAACGTCTTCATTTGAATATAAGCTCCAGTAAAAATATCGATATTGGGTCCCCGGGGGTAAACATTTTGTACTAAAATTTTGACTTCTGCTTAAAATTTCCGTCATTTTACTAAGAGATGTGCATCTTATGGTTATCATATTGCTATTAAATTTCTCTTTTAAAGTTTGACAAATAAGATAGGGAATTATTGACTATTGAGTCTAAAATGAGAGGGATATAATCGTTAGAGCTAATTTTGAGAAAATTGAACTTTTCTCTTTTCACTCTTTAGTAAACTTATATTAATTTTAGGTTTGGACAGACAAGCAGACAGACGGCATTGAGAAAACCATTTTTTAGAATTTGGGTGATCATGAAACGTCTACATCCATCAATATCTCGAGCTAGATTATTTGACGGTCATACTAATTTACTTTAAAGTGTTGGCAAATTTAAAATAAAAATATATTTGTGTATAGCTTGAAAAATTTTGGTTTTCTAAAAATATATTTCAATTAAAAGATGTTCATTATAAATAGATCCACATGTATGCAATGATAAGTAATTTCCTATCTCAAAGACTTGCGGAGAACCTTTAGAGTCATTTTGACGAAAACTTGAGAGTAACCTTTTGGTTTGTTGTAATATTGATCAAAGCTTAGAAATGAAATCTAATCAAAATCATTAAAGCTGATTTTGATATAATCGATTTTTTCTCCTTCCACCCTTAAGGAAACTACCATTAATTTTAGGGTTGGCTTTCCAATCGCAAATATTCCCCGGGTTAAAACTATGAAAAACCCTATACACCAAGTTATAGCCAAATTGGTAAAATAGTTTAGGCCCTAGCCCGAAGTACAGACTGACAGAAAAATGGAAAGACTGACAGATGGCATTGCGAAAAACACTTTTTAGGATTTGGGGGTCATGGTACGTCGACATCTATTAAATAGAGTCAAATTTTTTTGACGATCACAATACTTGCTCTACCGGTAAGATAGCGAGAAAGTAAAAATATTGATATTGGGTCCCCAAGGGTCAACACATAGTATTAAATGTCGACTTCCGGTTTAAAATTTTCGAAATTTTATTAGGGGTTGCACATTGTCGCGATAAGTTCTTAAACACACGTACCTTCAGCTTGTGAATTTATTTTTTTTAAATTTAAACACAATTTATACATGTTATTAGATTTTATTTTTATTTGGAAATCACAGAGATCATTTTTTTTTTAAAAACTTAATTATCTGGCTTTAAACTCAAATTGTGCCCGAGAGATGCTGAGCTCTTGCGGACACAATTAAAATTACTTCTAGAACAAGAACATTAAATACTAAAGTTTACAAGTGAAGTATATTGCTCTCTTTCTCGCACCTACACTGCGAGGTTTGACCTTGAATTATTGCGATGGCTGTAAACTAGCAAACTGAATGTTCCTGACCATAGCACGTGTACGGAAGTGAATCAACAACAGAACACTCACGGACTAATAAAATCAACACAAATTAAATTTAATTATTCCAGAAAGCAATTCAATAAAACGGGATCATCAAAACATCTTAGGGTTATTGCATTGCTATTAAATTTCTTATTTATAAATTGTAAACAGTAAAATAAATAATTATTGACTATTGATTCTAAAATTATAGAGATAGCTCAATGTGGTACAAACATTTCTCCTAAGAGGTTGAAAGAAAGAAAACATACACTTTTTGAGAGACTTACTCATTTCTTTCTCTATGATATTAAAGAATTATTGCGCTAGAACTTAAGTCGTATCTCTGTACAACTAAAGCTCACAAAGTTGTATTCATATATTTGCAAATATTTCAGAAACTGTTGGTTTTATAAAAATATATTTTATATAAAAGATTTTTATTTTAAATAGTACTACAATTTTTCAATGATAAGTTAATAAGTATCTCAAATAGTTGCGGGGATAAGGAAATTTCCGCTTCTGTAAAGAACCCTAAAAGTCATTTTCGTGAGAAAATTAAAATAGCTAATCTATTTATATTCTTAATGAACGCCTAGATATTAATTTTAATCAAAATCGTTAGTGCCAATTTTAGAAAATCGATTTTTTCTCTTTTCGCCCTTTATTATACTACTCTTAATTTTGGGGTTAATAATACACATAGACAGACGGCATTGCAAATACCACTTTTTAGGGTTCGGGGGGTCATGAGACGTCAACATCAATCAACATTTCAGGCTAGATTTTTTTACGGTCGCAATATTGCCTTTAGTGTTCGAAAAGTAAAAAATAAATATATATTTACTTATAGCTTGAAAGTTATTGGTTTTATAAATGTATGTTTCGAGTAAAATATTTGTATTATAAATATTATTATTAGCACCGCGTCTTACTAACCGTTCGGGTTATACGCACTTACGCTAATGTGTAATGGTAGGGTGATTGTGAGATGAAAATGGAGGACCTACAGTTTAACGTGGAATCCGAACCACGGCGGAGGCCTGACACTCCCTACATTCGCAAGATGTCTTGTCAGAGGTGAAGGAATGTATTATAAATAGATCTACATATTTGCTAGATAAGTAATTTCATATCTCAAACAGTTTCGGAGATATGATAAAAAAAAAAGATAATTTACGCATCAACCCAAGGCGCTTAAATTCATTTTACTGAAATGTAATGAGAGTAGCCATTTTGTATAGAGTATGTATGAATGTTTTAAAATGAAATTTAATTAAAATCGTTAAGGCCGAGTTTTAGAGAATCGACTTTTTATCTTTTTGTCCTGCAGTAATCTGCCCTTAATATTATTCTTAGATATACAATTCCAAAAATCCTCTAGGTAATCCTATGAAAACCCTGGATACCAAGTTTTATCCCTATCGGTAAAATAGTTTAGGCTCTAGTTGGAGTTATAGACAAACGGAAACTCAAAAAACAACTTTTTAGGATTCGGGGGCTAATGAAATGTCGAGTTTCATCAAAATCTCGAGTTCGATTTTTTTGACGATCACAATATTTTCTATTCCCGTAAGGTAGCGAGAAAGTAGAAAGAAATTGAAGTCTTGTTGTATGGTTGAAATATAGATTGGCCCGAACGTCCCAAAACGTAGGAACTGTCTCTGGCCATTACTACAAACTTTGTGTCTTGATCCAGTAAAAAGTTTGCATAGCTGATTTTTCTCCTGAATGTGGCTAGTATATTTTTAAATAAACCCTAAAATATTGTTGCCAACATCAATCATTATTAGTAAACTAAAGTTAAAAATTGTTAAACCAAATTTTGTTTATGTGCCCCACCCCTACATCCGCAATATTACACTAAAGTGTGGTAGGGATGAAGAAAGAATAGTTTTGAGTATATGCCCATGTATCCTCTTTTTCATGGACGGTAGTAATATTTGTTTGACCACGTCTTACTACCCATTTGGTTTCTCCGCTTCTACGTTAATTAAACTATTACAAAACTATTGAAATAATGAAGAAGAAACTCAAATCTCAGAGGAAATGTAGCCGTCTTTGCATGGAAGGGGATTGGGAAACTATTTAGTGAAAATCACCCTCAGTACACCCTACCAGGATTTGATGCCAGTTTTCTCCATCACCGGTAGTCTAGTATATTGCAAGTGTGGCACCTTAGACTGAGTGACAGTAAATTTTGATTCAAAGCCCTGAATGCTATAGGATTATTTATATATGAAAGTCAATTTTTATTCAAAACCCTAAATGCTTTAGGATTATTTATATATGAAGGTATATTTTTTTTTTAAAGAGGTAGTTATAGATTTCTACGCGAGGTAGTATTGCTATTTTTCCTCTTTACTTTCTTTCTACCTCTCGATGAGAGAAGTATTGTGATCGTCAAAAAAAAATTAAATCGAGATTTTGATAAATAATGTCGACATTCCATGAAACCAGAATGTAATTTTCACGATGCTGTCTGTCTGAATTTCTGCGCCTAGAGCCAAAACCATTTTACCAATCTTGCTATCTAAAGGTTTGCTGGAGGAAATTTTTATTTAAATAACTAGCTCTAAAGTTAAGGGTGGTGCACTGAAAAGCAAAATATAAAAATCGATTAGCTCAAAATTCATTCTATATGTTTTGATTAAATTTAGTATCAAGACATAACTTAAGATATCAATCAAATAGTTTTTCCAGTTTTCCCATTTACATGAATTTGAGGCCAATTTACATTAGGAAAAATTTCTAATTTTGATAAAATATCCGCAATTTTTTTAAATACGATTAACTTATGACTGTAAAGTTGTAGTACTATTAAATTTTAAAATATATTATTTGGAATACATTTTCTATAAAACTTATAGTTTCTAAGCCATAAACAAACATTATAATTTTTATGAATATTAAGAAAATTAAAATTGATTATTATATTCTTTGGTGCACAGAAATGTTCCTCGTTCTTTAATCTTTCTGTAACAATATATATTAATTCACAAATGCTTTTTAGTATAATGCTTCTGAAACAGTGTATATTATTTCGTTTCACAAATTTTAAAGTTTTCATTACGATTCTATTTTACTGGTAAGAAGAGAGAAATTTGTGCGGTGCACCATACCATTTATTTTCTCATTGAAGTGTTGTTTAAAGGAATCACCTATTTTATTCGAACTATTAAAATGAGAGGATTAGTTTATCTATGACCAACAAAGATGTTTATATTATTTTAAGCCATTAAAAATATAATATTCGTGTTGCTGGAGGTTTTCTGAGCTTGACTTTGTTGAAAAAAAACCCCCTATTTTCCCGTGAAACATCTTACGAATGATCGCTATTATTTAAAAATAAATCTTCTGTCCTTCTTATGTATCGATCACCGTGTTTCAATGGTACTTTCTCTTATCTTAACGCCTCCATCTTGATATTTATTGAAGGGTCTTTCACGCGTATTAGAGCGTTATGTTTTTTAAAGAATCATGGGTTCGATTACTGGTTCAGGAAGAAATTCTCTATAAAATTGTATAAGAAATTATTTTTCACAATGCTCTGGATCTTAATATAAGACAATCTTTACATTTGAACAAATAAAGTGGAGATGACTAGGTAGGAACATGGGATAAATGTACCAACATTTTCGTATAGGATGATTAAATGTCACTAAGGGAGTAAATAGACAAGTAAGCCTTAAGTACCTATATAGGATTAAAATCCCAATCTCTCGTTCAGCAGAAAACCAAACAAGATGCGAATGAAGCCTTTTAAAACGTTTAAAAATTACTGTTTATTTGTATTTAAAGAATAGTACGAAAAATAACATAGCCTACATTAGTATTGTAGGTTAATATTTATGTAAAAAATTGCGTCTTATTAACAGTTCAGGTTTTTCTACTTTATATGTACTAATTACACTGATGTGTTAACGATTGGTAAGGTTGAACTTATAAGAATCCTACCAGAATTTGCGTTTAGAGTGAGTAGAAAACAATTTGGGAACATGTACACTCACAGTACATCAGATCGTAATTGGAACTCTTCTCTCGCTCTGTCATCGGCAGACCCGCCTCGTTGGCGTAGTTGGCTAACGCGCTTGTGTTGAATCTCGACTGCTGAGGATGGGGAGATCGAGTTTCGAATCTCGGTCGGGTGAACTGGGGTGGTTTTTCCTAAATGGTTTTCCACTCTACCTCCACGCAAATGCGGGTTCACTTCCCTTAATTCAACCTTCCCAAGTCATAATCCATTAGAGTAGTTTGTACTTATAAGCGTATAACCCAAACGGGTAGTAAGACGCGGTACTAAATATTATTATTTTTATTATTGTCATCGGCAGTCCAGTAAATAATGAGCGTTACACCTTAGACCATGCGGCCACATAAGTGGGTCGGTAGGATTAAACAAGTGTAGGAAAATAAGGGATTGATCGAAGAAGACTTATAGTCCCCAAACGTTAATCACGTAGTCCGTGGTGTGAGGTTTACATTATACTAGATTGCTTGTTACAGTAAGGTAGAGGTTTTTACTTCAATATGTGGTATTTGAAAGGCCTGGGGGAGGGGGTGAGAGGGTGTGAAAGGGGTTGGTGAACCACACACAATTTATCTCTGTGGTATTTTTTTTTGCCCCTTTCCTAGCTAACGAGGCTACATTTACTAAAACGCTACCATCCCCATCCTTAGCCCCATAAATTATACCATCCAATAGATTTTATGTTAAAACGTTATATCTAAATTTAAGGTAAAGCTAAACTATATTGACTCTGGAAGATGGATCAATACATGATGGATGAATGATATAATAGCGAGTGATAGGAATAAGAAATTAAGTCAATAATCCTTTCGCACTTTGTGATCTTATACAGGGTGTCCCAAGAACTACTGTGTAGTAAAGTACCATGTAACTCGTGTTAGACTCTTTCTAACAAAAGATGTTGGTAAGGTCCACAACGATCTTGAAGAAATATCTAGAGACGCCTCTTCATACCATTATAATATGAAGAGGTGTTTTCAGATATGTTTTCAGGCCAACGGGTGACATTACCAACATCTGTTATAGGAATACCTTCAACAAGGTACGCGGTCCTTTACTGTACAATAACTTTTGGAAAACTCTGTATATCCCCCACCCCCAAAATATCTTATACAGGAACAATTCAGCTCACCCCTCTTCTCATAGACCCATAAGAGCCACAATACGATAAAGATGGCTGTAAAAGAGAAATGGGAGAGCGGATAGTATTTTATGCAACCGCAGTGGTATCCATGTATCTGCACTATTAAAGCAGAGACTAGAAAGGTGGAATTTAGAATAAAATTTAACCTCAATTACTTAAACGGAAAGTGGAAAAAAAATTGATAAATAGACAACATCACTACACCCTACAATCATTCGAATCCCAATTTCGATCTCTATCGAATACTATGTGAGAGTGACGCTTTAGAATGTGGAATAAGTGACGGGGTAAGGTTGAGTGTAAATAATTTACTAATATTGAGATGTCATGGTATCAGATTTCGAGATATTTAATTTTAAATTACGTTTTAATTTAGTTTATCAACCATTTATTTAATTTTTTGTATAATTTCGTTGTTTTTACCAAAATAAAATAAAAATTAACGACGCTATTATGGATATAGAAATAATCGTTTGGGTGTATCTGTAAAATAACCCATTCTCTTTATATGAATAAATGTGACCTGTAGGTCTAGGGGTAAGGTGTCAGACTTCTGTGCTGGCGGCCGGGGTTCAATCCTCAGTCCCGGCACAGATTTATCTGATTACCAAAACCTTCCTTCACCTCTGACAAGACATCTTGTGAATGTGGGGAATGCCAGGCCTCCAACCGTGGTTTGGATTCCACGTTAAACTGTAGGTCCTCCATTTCATCTCACAATCACTCTACCATTATACATGAGCGTAAGTGCGTATAACCCGAACGGGCAGTAAGACGCGGTACTAATTATAATAATAATATATGAATAAATTGTGGATTTTAAATAAGAAACCACTTTTTTATTTCGAGTTAATTAAGATGTGGCAAAGGAAATATCACATATTAAGTTTCTATTAAATTTAGTGTGCTATAATTATTTATGCTTTCTCATTTTTAATTCTTCTATAGTTATACATTCTCAATGATTTTAAATGCAAGAATTTATTGTTAACAGCATGAGCCTTAAGATAATATGTATATTAGACATTTGTTACTGTTTCCAGTCAATGGCCTGGGTCAATTTTTGATTAAAATCATTTATTTTTCCATTACAGGATTACTAGGCTTGTCGTAGCTTCATATGCCTTATAATATAACGTAAGAGTAGATCAAACACAACATCCGGTCCCGGCCGTTAATTCATCACTGTGAAAGTGTAAACCTATATTTTATATGTAAATTATAAAAGGTACAAAATTAATGAGATTCATCTCAAATGTTAATAACAAATATTGATAGTGTATTATTTATTAAGTCTCACTATCATCCTTTTAGTTTATGTAAATTGAACAGGTGTGTCAATGATGAAATTGATGATATATAATAAATGCACCATTGACAGAATTGTCAAAATAGCAAAAAACGAAATTCCTCCAGAAAGTAAAAGACCTGGAAGACAGAAGCAAAGATGGAAGCATAGCCTTTAGGGCCCTTAAAATGGAAATGTTGAAAGGCCTATAAGTAAGAAAGAATATGTACCAACATTTCTGTAAAAAGATGGTGGGAAAACATTTAGGGAAGAAAACCTTTCATTAAACCCACCCAAGATTCGATCCCTAATATGGTTAGCATCAAACCTGGTTGTATGAGATTTTATTTTGAACACGACTGTAGGTGATTAAATTTTAATATAAGCTCAAAAAAATTATTATTATAATTTTCAGAATATCAAAAAAAAGTTTTTGTATTTGTTACATAATATTTAAAACATTCAAAACCAGTAGCTATGTTTATTTTGTATTTTTTATTTATTTTTTATTATTTATTAATATATGACAAAACATTGGGAGAAATAAATATTTTCCTTTGTGTTCCTTAACTCACTCTTTATTTAATGTGCCTGGAGATATTTTCTTGTTTATCCTCGTCCCACAAATGATCTCTTCTGGCACGATCAAATTAATCTATTCTTGTTCTTTCATTACCTGTTTCTTGTTTGATCTGTCTCTTTGTTCCATCACTCAAGCTACATTACCTTATTCATATCTTTGCATCAACCTCTCCGTATTTCTCTATCTCTATCTCTCTCTTGTCTCCTCCCTACATCCCACGTCATCGTTCGTTGTCGTCTCCCCGTGTAGAATCAGAAGTCAAGACACGACATTTAGTATTTATACGTCGAGAACATAATTACTATCTTTCTCTCTCTTGAGAGGGGCATTGCTTTCTAACCTGAAGGAACAGACGTTTTGTCGGTAATATTAAGATGACATCCGAGAGTAGAACTTCGTGAATATTCATAAGCCCTGGTCTTGAGGGCTTCACCCTGACTGTTGCCGGTAAACCTGTGACCTATATCTCACTACCTACAACGAGAAGAAATAACTTGTGAATGTGGTCTAAAATTTAGATTGTTGGTTAGGCGTTTCTGAACACTGTTAACTCGGTTGATATTGTGTCTGCATATTCTGCTCATCCTAATAAAGCTATAACTAAATTAGGTCTTGACTTTTTTTTAATATTATTTTAATCATTATTATTACAATGTGTTATGTCTTATGACAGTGAACGTAAGTCACCAATTATGCCTTGTCCTCTGCCTTCACCTTGAGCTTCCAGAATTTTCTTCTGTCATTTATATATATATATATATAAAAAGAAAAGTCCTGACTCATTGACTGACTCATCCACGCTCAGCTCAAACCCTTGGACCTAGAAAGTTGAAATTTTCCACAGAGGTTTCCTTTATGATGTAGACAAGGAATAATGCTGTATTTTTCGAAATTCCCACGTGATAGGGAATAAAGAAAATTTATATTTTCGCTTTAAAGTTGCCTTATTTCCGTAACTGTAATTATAATAGACTTAAATTTTTGCAAGAAAATAGGTAATTATAATCACTAAAAAAGGTTTTCAGGATTTTCCGAAATTCCTACGGGATAGGTAATAAAGAGGATTTATATCTTCGCCTTAAAGTTGTCTTATTTCTTATTAGATCAACGTCAAGCCCAAATCCTTGGACCTAGAAAGCGGAAATTTTGCACAAAGGTTTCCTTTATGATATAAACAAGGAATAAGGCCTGATTTTTTGAAATTCCCGTGGGATAGGGAATAAAAAGGATTTATATAATTATCATACCACAGTGGGTAACGGATAGCGTGGGGGAGGGGGGCTTATATAATTCTTATACCACAGTGAGTCACGGGCAACGCCGTGCGGGACTGCTAGTCTAATATATGAATCTTCCTTTCTTTATAAGCTCCACTTTTCCTCAATCTTGACTTTTATGGCATCGTAGAGAAAACAGTTTCTCCATTGCATGTGTCCAATCCATTTCGCTTTGCATCGAAGAATCACATCCAAAATGGTGCTCTTCTCATCCATTCTTCTAATGACTTCTTCATTTGTCATCCTATATAATCAGCTGAACTTTTCAAGTCCTATTATTGACAAAATAAATATTTAAACTAAGAAAATAAAACAAATTAATTAATAGTCTCCGTGTATATAATCTTAAATATATTAAATCACCAAAGAAATGAGAAACATAACAAATCATATAAAAAAACGTATGTTCAATCAATTAATAAACTATTACTAATTGAAAAAGCATACAAATTAATTAGTTCTCATTCAATCGAATAAGCAAATTTATTAGCTTAAAAATTCACCCTATATATATATATATATATAAATAACATTATAGCACATTATACGTAATGATTCCATTATTTAATTTTGAATATTACCTAAAACCAATCTTTTGTAGTCGCTGTATTAAGAACATTATATTCTAGAGAAGTAAATTAATGTAAATATACAATCCTTTCCATGTAATTAATAAAAGTTCACAACTTTCAATGGGAGCTGTCGGAGCTTTAGTTATAGTATCTAGTTTAATTTAATGATTTAATCAATTCACACCTTCCTTGATAAATTTGTCACTGTGTGAATAGAAATTATCCTCTTACCCAGTGATGATTTAACAGCAGAAGTATCTTGTTAATTTTGTGATATTTTTCTAGAATTAAACTATCATATAGATCGTGTCTTGAGATAATATTTCAGTTTAGAAAGTGCTTGCTAAATACCCCAACTTAAATAATGGTAGGAAACGCATTGAAAATTGCAAGTGGGTTTGTTTCAAATGCTTCGTAAATATGACGTGCCTTCAATATTATAAAACCTACTATTTTGCGTGTGAATATTTTTAATGAAATAAAACTTCTTGCGTTGGTGGCCAAAGGTTTGAGAATCACTTGATATTTGCCATCCATAGGCCTTACTCTTATTTTAGCGATGGGTATTCTCAGCTAATTATCTAGAGGTCCCAGATTTGATTCACGGCTATATCATAGGTATATTTTCCTTAAGAGGAGTACTTAATATGGTCGCCAATAATTGGTTAATTAGGCCTAAAAGTGGTGACCTTGTGGTCTAGGGGTGAGGTGTCTGACTTCTGTGCTGGCGGTCCGGAGTTCAATCCCTGGTCCCGGCACAGATTTATCTGATTACCAAACCCTTCCTTCACCTCTGACAAGACATCTTGGGAATGTGGGGAATGCCAGGCCTCACGTGGTTCGGATTCCACGTTAAATTGTAGGTCCTCCATTTCATCTCACAATCACCCTACCACTACACATTAGCGTAAGTGCGTATAGCCCGAACGCGTAGTAAGACGCGGTGCTAATTATAATAATAATTAGGCCTAAACTAGGCTTGAGACTTCTACGGCCACCAAATTCTCATTATCATCTGTATTTTGGTGAATTATCCACACCTACATGGTGACCCAATCTAGGAAGACTGTTAAATATCCAACATGACTACCAATATAAGATCAGAAATGTCTAACCGACACACCCTAATGACACACGCTAAATAAAAACCTTCTGTTTAGTTTCAGTTGATAGAAATATGAGGTTTTGACTATATTACTCACTCTTAATCCCTTAATTCAATCGTTTGCAAAAAAAATTAGTCAAACATATTGTTTATTCAAATGTAAAATTGTTTATTCATTTTAAAATATTTTTTTATAAAACAATATCAAACTGGTAATTATAATTAATTAAAGATACAAATGATTCTTAGTAGCTTAAGTTCGGATGTATTCCTGTGCTTCCAGAGATATTTACTGTTCAATTGCATGGTGAAGTGTTATTTAAAATGTATTTAACAACTCAAAAATACAATTATATATATTTAACCATCTATATAACAACGACTGATATTTGATTTTAGGTTGGTTAGAAAACATGTAATAGAATAATAAGTATGGTAAAAAAGTAATTACAATTGCAAATTTACTACAACTGTAAGTATAAGTGCTTATACAAATAATATTTTTAATGGTTTTTCAGATGCTTTTAAATTGATAATTATTTATTCATCATTTTAAATTTATATTAACTTACCATGCAGTTTATAAAATGGTACCGAGATTATAAAATATTTAATATACAACTTTTATTCAGTCATGTCAACAAAAAAAACTCTTTCAATGAAGGCTTACAAACAAAAGTAGCTCAAACGTAAAAATAACAAGATAGAGTTTATAGAGAATATTAAAAAAAGGGTTGGGGGGAGGGGGGTGGTTCTTATATAAGGCTGCAGAAAAATAAAATACCCTTGAAATCTCTCTTCATAAATCATGAATAAAAAGCCATCCTCTAGTTTCTTACAACCAAGTCTAGAGGTATTAAATAATCAATTCAGTCCTCGTAAAGGATTATTTCTTGAAAGGATGTGTTTCCAGAGCAGAATATAATACTATACACGGTGAATACAATATAATTTAGAGAAACATACAAAGGAGCTCCAAGGCTATTTCATTTCTAAACAACTACTAAGTTATAAATTTGTACATTTTTGCCAAATATGTTAGCCTACCAAAATATATCCATGCATGTTCTTATTTATTTGAAATATATTTGAGCTAATTACATTATTATATATGTGCTTATGATTATTATTTAGGAACACTCCCACTTTTGATATAACATATTTCTGTGATTAGTTTTTGTATTTACTAATAAATACTCCCCCTTTGTGTCCATACATATATTATGTATTTATGTTCATATTTATTAATAAATACTCCCACTTTGTCTTTCTACATGTCTTTATATTCATAATAATCAATAAATAATCTAATTTTGTGTTCCTACGTTCGTATTTATCAATAATCAGTCCCACTTTTTGATACCATACAATTATGAGCTTAATAAAATAATATAAATAGACGCTACAATAACTCTGTGTTGATAAATTATAAATTACATTTATATTTCGAAAAAATGGGACAAAAATTAGGGGAAATACCACTCTAAGTACACCCGACCAGGATTGAAATCTTCACATCTTCGTCAGCGGAAGTTTAGTATATTTCAAGAGTGTCACCATAAACCATTCGACCACTGGAGCGAGTTCACTATGTTAAAGCTTATAATATAGGCCAATAGTGTAAACAATAAATGTTAGAGTGTCATCTTTCAATTTAAGTTGAGTATACAAGGAATTAAACTAATTGGGGTCGGTCGATGGATCTACAAGTCCAGTCAATATAAATTGAGTATACAATGAATTAAACTAATTGGGGTCAGCCGATGAATTTACATGTCTCTATACTCTTATATTAATTATAAATGAAGAACTACCCTGAGCACAGAACGATTCAAATAGAACTTGGTCGTATAGAGTCATGGAACGCTAAGACAAAAAAAAATCCCGTGTTCAATTTCCATGTCCAAGTGTTATTTTACAACCAGATTTTTTAATTTTAAAATATTACAAAACTATGAATTATATATCTTTCCAATTTTTAATTTCTCTCGACTACTTGAAAAAGTAAACATTGGGATCGTCAAAAAAATCTAACTCAAGATTATGAAAAATTTCGACGTTTCATAACCCCCTCAAACCGAAAAGAAGGTTTTTGTAATTATGTATATCTGTATGTCGAACTAGATCCAAAAGTATTGTACCGATTGGGATAAAACTTGGTATCTAAGGTATTCATATATTTCAAGGTGTTTTTTTATTTAAATTAAAAATCCAACCTTAAGATAATTAACGGTAGTTTACTTAAGAGTAAAAAAATAAAGATTAAATCGTTTCTCTCAAAATAGACTAAAAAGATTTTTATTCAATTTTGTATTTATGCATTTTTTTAAACTACAAACAAAATGGCAGATCTTGTTTTACCATGAAAATAACTTTAAGGACACTTTACATAAGAATAAATATAAAATATTTTATAATAATTTTTCAACTAATTGAGATGCAAAATAACTTATCATCGTAAAGATGTAGTATTGTTAAATTATAAAATCATTAGCCTGGAATCTAATTTTATAAAACCAATAGTTTCTGAGCTATAAGCAACAATATATGCTATTTTTTTTATGGATTACTTATAAATATAAAGTTGTTTACTATGCTCTTTGTTGGACAGAGATATTCCTTTTATTTCAATGTTTCTGTGACCTTATATATTAGTGTATTAATGCTGTTTGGTGAAGTGTTTCTGAAACAGTGTATACTATTTCGTTTAATAATTGTTTGAGTTTGTAGTATGAATCTAGTATAAAATTAAATAGCAAGTTTTTAGGTGCACCGTACCATTTATTTTTGTATGCTAATATTTATACGCCTTATGAAGGAAACACATTTCATAGATATCAAACATGTTTCTGACTTTATTTAGTAGAAACATAATCTTGATGATCCTTCTGAAACAATAGTATTCATCTCAGAAGGTTTATTTTAACATTATATAAAATATTTACTATGCTAGATTGATAAAATAATTTTCATAAAAATAAAATTGATGGTATGGATATTATTTAGCAAATGGTGTAATAATATGTATAATTATCTTAAAGGTTATTTCTGTAATAATCAAAGCGTATAAATGTAAAGGGTTGTTTGAACCAAGTGAATCCTCAATTGAGTGAATACTAATAATAATAATAATAATATTTAGCACCACGTCTTACTACCCGTTCGGGTTATACGCTTTAAGTACTAATTATTCTATTGGATTAGGAATTGGGAAGGTTTAATTAGAGGAAGTGAACCCGTATTTGCGTGGAGGGAGAGTGGAAAACCATTTAGGAAAAACCACCCCCAGTTCACCCGACCGAGATTCGAATCCTCGATCTCCCCGTCCTCAGCAGTCAAGCAGCTCAACACGACTAACGCGTTAGCCAACTACGCCACTGAGGCGGATAATTGGGTGAAGAAATAGTAAGAAAACTATAGGGAAATTAAAATATTAGAACTCGATTAGATTGTCGAATTATCTAAAACATCACTCTCGCAGTAGTCTAGATTGCCAATTATGGATAAATCGGGGCTTTAATCCTAGTCAAATGTTTTTTTTTTCCTAAACAAGTTTCCTCTTTTCCTCCATGCAAATAAAGGTGAAATCCCCCTCCTAATCCCTAAAATATGAGCTTATCTTAATTGGTTTAAATGTTTATGACCCGAACGGATAGCTAGATGTGGTGACAAAAATTAAACATAATACAGGAGACCTTTAGTGCCTTCTTCCGGTATTATGAGACAAACGGATATTTACTGAGTGATAAAAATCTGTAGCACAGCTTACTTAGGAGGGAAAGTAAAGCTTTCATTCCCATATTAATTGTGGTATGTAATACATCCCAGAAAAGTATGTTGAAAACCTTTACGACAAGATTTGGTAGGCTCTTTGGCGCTTGCTCGTTTAATTCACTTTGTTTCCCTGGGAAAAAGTCATAAGGTAATATAAAACTTCGACCCCACATGGGCAAGATAAGATTAAGGAAGAGAGGAATAATATTCTATAGCTATTTTGAACACTATTTGTTAAAGAATTTTATTCTGTTAGTTCTACATAACCTTATTGTTAGAATATTCTAAGGCCAGGGTAGACAACTGGTCGACGGGGACTGACCGTTCAATCTCGCGGAAATATTCACTCGATCACTTAAGAAAACAACATCGCCGTTAAAAGTCGATCTTTTGATTCTGTTAAATTCGCGAATATATCAAGAACTTTCTATTTGATTATGAAAAAAATTATCTTGATTAATCATAGTCAGTGTTTTTAAAATAAAATAAAATATTGAATATGAAAATGTATATTTTTATTATATTTTTTATATAAAGGTGCAGCCATAAGTATATACACCATAAATATATTATATATAATATATTTATATATTATATATTAGATATATAATATATTATATATAATATATATTATATATAATATATTATATATTATATATATTATATATAATATATATTATATATATTTTATATATATAATATATTATATATATATTAAGGGTTTGCGAAGTATATTTTTTCAATTCGAAGCAAGCTCGAATCGAAGTGTGGATATTTTCTTTAAGTTATTTTATGCTTGAAAAAATATTATATCATGGTTATCTATATAACTTAATGCACACAGATTACGTGGAAAGTATTTTATTGCACCATTGCTTATAACATTTTTGTGTTTATCTTCAAATCAAGCTATCATCACAAATTACAATTAAATTACTTCAGTATTTTTCATATGAATTTTCATTTGTAATGTATAAAACTGCTCAGAATAACTATAATTGAACACAAATGGAGTATTTTAGCTATCAATATTTTTGCTGGCGAAACTTCTAAGCATGAATTTGTTTCCAAGCCAAGTCTAAGTTTAGAAGCCTCGCACACCCCTAATATATATATTTCATATATATATATATATATACATATATATATATATACATATATATATATATATGAATTAAAACCGAAATATAGGTTTCTTTGATAAGTTATTAGTAGGTTGCGGCATAGAAAGGTTACCGACCTTTGGTCTAAGATGTAATTATTGTAGTAAATTTTATTGCCGTTTATGGGTAGTTCTGAGTTTGAAAGTAAGCCAAAAATCTTATCAAAAAATATCTCCACGCGTAATTCTGTGTACATTTATTACTTATTAGACCTTTCTCAGTTGTACCTTATTAGTGTAAATATGCGAATAGTTTATGTCGGCTAGTGACACGTAAAAAAACATTAAATAAACAACTACAGATAGAGCTACAGTCCGTTTCAAAATATTGTAAACTAGTTTGGTTTGACGAAAGTCTTGTAGATACAGGAGTAATGTGTAAAGAGGTATAAGATTGGGAGAGGAAATCTACCTCCTCCCCTTGCTCCCCCTAACCAACCCTTAAAACCCATCCCCGATTTGTGATACAATTTACACAGCAAGATATCCCAGTCACGGATTCAATTTCATCTTTCCTTCTCTTTTCCACCTCCACCCTCCCACAACCCCTTTCCTGCGTTTTCACCTCCAGTAGAAGTTGAGATACATCTTCCTGTACCAATCTCCTGGCGCGTGTTATAAACATGGCACAGAAACAACATATAAGCAAACCACCTATCAAACGCGGGACACAGAGGGTGTCGCTTCAGTCTTATATTTTAGATTCTTTTTTCACTTTCTTTTTACCGTTCTTTATTCCCCGTACAAGCTACACACTTTTTTACAGTGGTCTGCCTAAGCTACATAATTATAAGAAGAATTATTCAAAATAAAAATAAGCATACACATACACAAATAATAAAGGAATGTTAATATTTAAAAAAAACTCCTTTAGAATTGGTGTAACCCCCACCCCCACCCCCACCCCCCTCATCTAACCATGTCTAGTGACAGTGTTTCAACTTGTCAATTCCATGTTTTCTATTGGTTACTTAGTCAGGTCACGTGGTGTGTCGGTGATGCACTGCGGTCTCGAAGAGATTTCTGGCACAACCAAAAAATAGTAGGACCTACGTGCCCGAGGAAAAAAAAAATAGAAGGAAAGGGAATAAAGAGGGAGGGAGGGGGGAGTAGAAGTTCATTGTGTCTTTCTCAATCCAATTTTGCTGGTTCTTACGTCGAACCAGATTGTGTGCCCGGTGAATGTATGGCGATATATGATTCTTTTGTTTCCCTTAAGTTAAAGTTCTTAGTGTCATTCACATTATATTATTACCAGTAAATGAGTGTATAGTACACTACACATATTCCACGTTCTTATTGTTAATATATTGTTAATCTACTGATTTATTTTTGTATTTAAAGATTATATATTTACCATAATTTCTCCTAACATTTGAATTTGATATTTTTCCTAGTCATAATAACCTAAATCCGTAACACAACTTCCTTCGGAGGGTAAGTAAGCGTCGGTCCCATGTCGATTGTGTAATGTAAAAATAACTCTGGGGTGACCTGGCGGTCTAGGGGTAAGGTGTCAGACTTCTGTGCCGGCGGCCGGTGTTCAATCCTCGGTCACGGCACAGATCTATTTGATTACCAAACCCTTCCTTCACCTCTGACAAGACATCTTGTGAATGTGGGGAATGCCAGGCCTCCACCGTGGTTCGGATTCCACGTTAAACTGTAGGTCCTCCATTTAATCTCACAATCACCCTACCATTACACATTAGCGTAAGTGTGTATAACCCGAACGGGTAGTGAGACGCGGTGCTAATAATAATAATAATAAAAATAACTCTAAATGATACGTAAAAATACCTTTCCCGGCGAAATTAGTAGACCCTTTTGCCCTCACTAATAGAAATTATCGTATGCTGATAGAACCAGTAGTTTCAGAATGTACGCATTAGTACCGCAAATAAATAAATAATATTGTCTCCTGATATGTCGCTACTTACTAACAGAGGTGTGCGAATGTTACTTTTAAAAATGTGAAGTGATTGTCGAAACCTAAGCCTAAAATAAGGTATTGACCGTTGTCACAACATAACAATACTTTTAATTTTCAAATCATGCTTTAAGGGAATTTATGTAAAATGCCATACATTCCTCTTGCTACTGTTATTTAACTCTAACTTTTGCCTTTTATGACAATATAAAAGTTGTTTTTTATTCACCCTCTTTGAAAATATATTTCGTAGATTTTAATTTTAAAAAGTCAGTTTAGTTTACATGTCAAAATGTAAAACCATATCTAAGTGAGGGATGAACCCGGAACGTTTTCTTTAGTGAATGTTATGCTTTCAGAAAAGGTAAATGTGTTCGTGAATATAAGAATATAGATTTGCTATTAAACCTAACGGTTATCCCAAGCAAGGCCGTAGTCAGGTTTTTTTTTTAGGGGGGGGGGTTTAAACCCCCCGGAAATTATCTGCACAAAATATATATGACGTTATTTATGGTTAAAACAGTATCAAAATTAAGTTACAAGTACAAATTAAGGGGCTGTGTTACCATATAAAGCACTTCAGATAGCTACTAGAGGTATTTAATATTTAGAGTTTGTCCTATCCTACGGCAAATAGGGGGTTATTTTGCCTTAAAAAACCACTTCAGATAGCTTCTATAAATGTTTATAATTTATAACTTTTTATATCCTCCTGCAATTGTAGAATGTTTCCAACAACCCCCCACCTCCCCCTGAAATTATTGGCTGGCTACAACCTTGATCACAAGTCCTTTAAATCATTTAACATATTTTTTAAAATACGTTTTTATATGATCTCAGAGGATGTTTTATATAATTTCAGAGGATATTTATAAGATCCCAGAATTTTTTTGAAAATTAACACATCGTAAGTTCAAGAAAGGGGCTATATTAAATTGTATACTGTAAGCATTACAATGTTATAGTTGATTTTAAAAAGATTGGTTCTTTTAATATATAAAAGTGCTGTGTTATTATACTAATACACATCACTTTATAACAATAAACTACCATAAAATAGTATTAAAATTGGGACACTACATATTCTGCACCAATCTCTGATCAAATTAGATCAATTTGGTTTTATTTTAAAGCTAGTTCCATATTTCTAATATTTCACTATACATTTGAAAATGGTTGTGATTTAAACCAGTTTCTAATACATATCTGAATATTTTAATACTCCTTTATACAATTCAACACTTGGAAAGGAACATTCGCTTAACTTTTTACAATATGGCATTATTTTACAATCACTGTATGCCTTCGAGTAAATCACTCTTTGTTTCGCGTAAAATATCAATAAATCCCCCAAAATCAATAGACTCTGAGAAACTTGAATTAAATTGCTGAAATCTGACACAATAAAGCAATACCTATCAGAGTTTGTACCAATGTGTATATATTTTCCCACCCTAGAATTCTAATATACATATTGGACAAGGTGTCAAAAAATAAATTTGATAATACAAATTGGAAAATAATTTCCTTAATCCCATAATTCCTCTTTCTTCAATTCAACTCTTAAAAGAGGACCAATCGTGTCATTTACAGACTGTGACACTCATTTCATGATTACTGTAAGCAATTAGGTGTGTTCTTTTGTCACAGAAAGCCCAATGGTTGTTTTGTTAATTCCCTACCTCCTTCTTTACCTGATTTACCCTTTTCATCTCTCCCAACTTTCGTGTCTCTTCCACATCCTCGTTAAAAAAAAAAAAGAGACCACACACGTATAACAAAGATGACGCTTCCAAAATGAGCGCGCTCTTAAGGTATCCTTTACCCGTACGACAACAACGCTCCCAGAATGTCGTACTCATTTTTAATTGCAACTAACTAATGTTACAAGTCATCTCGTTCTAGTCTCGTACCCTCCCCCCTCCCCCCTTTTACCTTTTCAAGCATACCTTTGAAAGGAAGTAGATCCCCCTTCCACCTCGCGACTCAAGCCGGCAGGAAACTAGCGTACCTTATTACATCATTATCGTTATCCTCATCATCGAATGTAGGTGCCTTTATAGTGCCTCGTTCCCTTTGAGACTAAGAGGTATTCGTGGAAGCACTGTTCCTTCTCTTTGACACTGGGTAGTATAAATCGTGAATGCTGGCACGGGACTTATTAATACTAAAGAGAGAGTGGATGGGTACGCACGAGAGAATATGTGAGTTTGTATGAGTTGGATGGCTCCTTTGTCTGAAGTACAGTCCTCAGTGCAATGCACATTAAACATACATTTTGCCCCTATATATATATATATGGACAAAATGTATGTATATCTATATATGGGAATAGTATGTGCGAATATATGCACCTTGATTTTTGTCTTATCAAGTTCACGTTTGTCATGACATCATAAATAAATTATCTTAAAGTAAAGAGGTAACGGGGAGAAGTCATACATAAATCACGTATAGCTTTTTTTTATTATTAACTTATTTTAACCCTCCTTCTCCCCAGGTAACATCAAGTAGACATTAAAGCTAAACCTTCTGCTCCCCCCGCCCCCTCTTTCACCCTTCAACCCGTGTTACATCACTTTTAATATAAAAATTGAATTTCATTATTTCATTGTAAAACTTTAATGATTATTAAATTAGGTATTCAGGTTTAAAAAACACTCAAAATTAATTTTAAACGCTAAATATTAATGATTTTATAACATTAACGATAATATTATTAATTTTTCTATATGTAATTTAAGTGTAAGATTTTGAAATACATCCCCTCCCCTCATGTGACATCACGTATACATTAGAACTCCCAGCCTCCACTTACCCCCTCCCAATAGCATAGTGAAGTTTATATTATTAATATTATTAGCACCGCGCCTTACTACCCATTTGGGTTATACGAACTCACGCTAATGTCTAATGGTAGGGTGATTGTGAGAGTAAATGGAGGACCTTCAGTTTAAGGTGGGATCTGAACCAATGTGAAGGCCTGGCATTCCACACATTCACAAGTTGTTATTAATGCACTTCTTGCCAGAGGTTAAGGAAGGGTTTGGCAATCTGATAAATCTGTTCCGGGACCGGGGATTGAAGTTCTGACCCCCAGCACAGAATTCTGACACCTTACGCCTGGACCTCAAGGTCACCTAGTGGGGTTTATAAATGGCCCCTTAGCACAAAAACACAGGAATTAAAGTTTTTATTAATATAAATATAAGCCTATTATCTTGTTTATTTGAGCCTGCTCACAGCAGACAATTGGTTTATTTTCTTACGTTAGAAATATTTGTATAAGCACAAGGTTTTTTACCTGTTTATTCTAATGGATAAGGATGATGAAGGCTAATTTGAGGAAGACCAACCCCATAAGTGGAGAAATGATATGGGAAGATCATAGTGATTTAATAACATGTGGAAAGCCATTTTTATTACAACCCGCAGAATTTCCAGGCAAGAATGTTTGAAAACAGGTGTTGGTTTCTGTAAGGTCATTAGATTTAGTTTTCCGATGAAGAGGAAATCAGGATTTGAACGCTTTTACCCTCCAAACAAATGTTGATACATTTATATAAATTATACTTTACTCATCTCCAACCGATTATAGTAATCAATTATGGATAACCTGGACGGGCATCAAGACACATTGGACACTTAATTCTTTGAATTATATTTTAAATATAGATATAAAGCTTTTTTTTTCAACTCTACTTAACTAAAGAAAAAACACTTCACGTATAAAACAAAACAAAACCGAAATGGCAGTGATACTCTTTTCTTTTAACTGAACCGTCAACAATCTTTCCCGTCTCCAGTGGTTGGTGCTTGGCATTCAACCGCTTCCACGGGGCATTTTGCGGAGGCGATCAAAAGAATAATCGTTTGTTCTGTTTGAGGAAAAAATATATACCCCAGAGGTATTTTTCCACTATAGAATAATATCAGCAAAAAAAAAAAAAAAATGATGCTTCAGAGATTTTTTGTTTTTTTCACAAAGCAAAGGTAAATATTTTAAAATCGTAATCATGGAAAATGAACGTATAAGGCTACGAAGTATATTGTAAAATATTGATGTTTGAAATGAAATGTACAAATTTACATTCACATTTAATTTTAAATTAAGTGGTATGAATAGTTTAACATTTTCTTTTTACTCACAAATAAAATAATATTACATGGAAAAACCCGAAATGTAGGGCTGTAATAAAAACAAATAACGAAATAAATATCACAATGACTTTAAAGACTACTTTTATTATTTAGGGGTTACTTAATTGCAATTTATGAACAAACTAATTATATAAGAACACGATTTATAAGTTAACTTAAAGACAGCTAGAACAGATCCAAAAACCCACCCCCGGGTTGTTAATTACTCACTGTTAAAGCGGACACACACATTTCTCCAATGATAAATTTTTCAGATATGATGAATATCAAGCCCGGTAACCCTTACTTAACAGCCAGACATACTGTACTACTGACGAAGCTAAGGTGTCGAAATTTAAAGAATAACGTGGGCTATTTAATATTTACCACACAGTAGCACACGAAAATAATGTTACAAAATATCGAAGCTCACTAACATGATACATAAAGTCCTTGTTTTATATGTAGAACAAGTGGGTTTTTACCATAGACAGTCTTTTAGTTCCTTATAATGACCTCGGCTCTAATTTTTTTTTGACATTGATGATATATTTTTTAATATTTTCTTTTAAATACTTTTAATAAATCTAAATCGTATTCAGTTTAAACCGACAATATTACAGCTTTTAGAGTATATCATAGAATACCAGTTTAAAAAAAATGTTTTATACGTTTATTATTAGTGGAAAACTAGATGCGAAACTCAAAATAAATACTAAATTATTTTTAATAGATAAATAAATATATATATGGACACTAGAATTATAACAATTAATTGTTTGTATTAGTTGTGTGTATATATAAATACTTTCTACTTCCAGTGATTACTGTTAAAGGCTTAATAAGTGTAGCTTAAGTCCAGAATAAAAGGAAAGTTAAAAAATTATTTTTTAAAGGTATGTACTTGATTTCACCAAAAAACTATTCAAAATTAATTACGGTTAAAACCCGTACATTTGGGAATAAAGGCCAGTTTCCCCTTGTTTAACAATTACTTAGCGAAGAGGAAATAAACTTTTGTGTCACTTTATGTCTGCTTGTTTGATTTTTAGATATCAATAGGCCTTTGGATAGTCAGAGATGGTGAAATTTTTGGTGAATAAATAATAAATAAATGAACATAATAATGTTTAGAAAACTAACCTGATTGATTGCAGTAATAATAAATCAATAACTCCATTAAAAAAATTATTGCATGATACATTACTACTAGCTTTGGTTTTCATTTATGTATTAGTTACGCTTATGGTTTTGGGGATTAGGAAGATTATATTTAGTCGAAGTGTACCTTCATTTGCGTGGAGAGATAATGGAAAATGGTTTTGGAGCAAAAACCTTAGTACAGTCGATCTAGATTTGAACCTCGATATCCCCGTAATCGACAGTCTAGTCTACAGCGAGTGTATCGCATTAGTCATTTCAGACACCGAATCTGGTAACTTTTAGTTAATTTGCTTACGTCTCTTAGTTCGTCTCATTAGTAACTTTAAGAAATTGTGGCAGAGAACTACCACCATCGCCTCGTATATGGTGCAGACGTAATCTATTCCACAGTTGTCCACTTGTGGTAATTGGATGAAAGGATTGGACTCTCTTGAAACTTCTTGTCAAACTTTTCTTCTAGTTTAGTTTGCCATCAAAAGTGGAAAGTACCTCATATTAAACAGTTACAGAACTGTTAAATTAAATACTAACTTTTAGTCTAATACCAGAGGGATATACTTATTTTTAGCTAAAGTATTTTGTACACGTGGATATGTGGACAAAGGTATTAGTCAAATACAATATGATTTTAAGAACGAAGAAGACATCGGGGTTTGAATACTATCAGAATATACTGTTATGCTTTTTATCCTAAGCTGTCTATTACTCTCATCTCTCAACCAATGTGGAAACTTTTCTTCTAAAATCATACCATACTCACACTTATCCAACTAAAGCCAATATTTTGGATTGCTTGGACGGGTAGTAAGACTTTGTTATTAAAATCAACTAAATAACCATAACATATTATATATTAATATCTTTTGGGATGTAAGATTGATTAGTTTTGTATCAAAAATGTTGGTAAATAAGGTTAATCAATTTTTCGAAATACAACATAGATATTAACCTAATAATCACAAACAATTATTTAATAGATTAAATATTTATAACATATAAGCGATTATAAATTAAAATGATAATATAATAATCATTCAATTGATCTATTTATTCTGTGTGTCAGATTATTTTAAACCCAAGAAAGTCGATCTAAATATTCCAGTAAGCCAATTATATATTCATAACAAACCTTCATCTTATTTAGGAAAAAATATACGAACAAAATTAGTCACAATTATGTTTTATTTTGAGTCTGTTCGCCGATATTATGTTATTATTTTACAGTTGTATACTAATGGGTAGAGGTATAACATTGAGCCATCACACTGTAATGCTATCTTTTATGCCATTCCATAGTGGACACAATCAAGGTAAGATTGTTACCCTTAACGATTGATTTTCTTTTTTAGCATTGCGTCTTACTAACCATTAGGGCTAAACGCTTGTGGTTTTATCTATTAGGAAAGCTATATTTATAGGAAGTCTAACCGCATTTACATGGAGGTAGATGGAAGAACCTATTTGGCCAAACTACCCTTAGTACACCCGATCGAGATTCGAACCTCGATCTCTCCTTCAATAGTAGTCTAGTTTAACATAGAGGTAACTGAACTATGTTAAATACAAGAGTTAGTACTATATATTCTCAGAAATAGCGATGAGGAGGTTTGTTTGGATTAAATACAACTATTATTAACCTTGAAATAGAATGAAAAATCATAACGTTGATTATATGTAGAAAACAAACCTCACTGTGCCTGACCTCAATAACGACAGACAAATGCAATACTATTCTTGCGTCGTAGACCACTCGGTAGCCTGTGCCAACCAAAAGCCACTCAAACATACCCTATATATCTTATTTTTTAAACAAAATTTAATACATCAAATTTGTAAAAATTAATACATACCGATACATGCAATCCATGGAAAAGGGTAACGCGTCACCTTTACTTGCTTATGTCATCAGGAATTAGAATGTTCACTGATGCGCCACAAAAGTACGCAACCTATCCCAACATTCTAGAATGTAATTTTAAAATGATTATTAATTTATTATTAATTTGCGGTCATGAAGTATCAGGCATCAATCTCTCCGTAGTTTTGATTGCAAGTTGTCCGACATTTTAGCTCAGTCGGTAGCTTGTCTGTCTTCTGAGCTAATCGTCCCAAGTTAGATTCCTGGCATAGCCGAAATATTTATTATTGGTGAAATGTGGTTTTACCCTTTAACAGTGATGAATTAACAACGTCTCGGGTCTGGGTGCTGTGTCTGTTCTAGATTTAAGATAGTTTATAAGTCATATTCTGAATAAAATTGAAAAAAATAAATATGGCAGATTTGCACGTAGGTCAAGGCTTTAACTTTGGCTGAGTATACTATGAATAGTTTCGCGTTACATCACATACCACTGCACTATACCTTAAGATATTTGTCTCTTATTCACTTTAATTCTGTTGCACTTTCACTAAATTTCCATCTTGATAAATAAATAAATAACAGCACCATCATTTTTAAAAATAAAAAATGACATATATAAGCAGATTCCCCCCTTCCCTCAAAGTATAACACCTATTTTAAAGCTACGCGTACACACACTCTCTTCGAATTCAAGTGTGTCTTCTTGTAAGGATGTATTCAGTAACACGTGTTAAGCACATAACACCTTTAACTGCTGCCAACTTGAACCAATAGTCTCTTAGCTCCCTCACATGAAGTTTTCTGCGGTTAGTAGAGAGGTTGGGAAGGGGGAAGGTGGGTTGTAGCCCTGAGTAGGCTGTGTTCACTTCCCTAATGAGCTCAAGATTCTTAGCTTGAGAGGGGATAGTTTAGGGAAGGTCTAAGAGGGGGTGGAGGGGTGTGGAGAGGTTCTGTTACTTATCTCAACAGTAATTAATTAGCAGCAGAGGCAGTATTAAGCAAGGTGGCGGGGGAACTGGTGGATTAACGTACCAAGAGATGGTAACAGGGGAGGGGTAAGGGGTGTGACAAACACACACACACACACACAAACACACACATATATAGATGTCGTGGGTGTTACTTGAAGGAGACGACAGGCATAGTAAGGGTTAAATACACAGCTATCAGGAGAACATGGTAATAAAGAGGTGATATATCTAAACAGTTTGTTAAGTCAACGTCCAGGGATCATAGATAAACATCCACGCGTCTCCCTTGGACTTATTTTTTTTAGTTGAAAAAACGTGTTTTTACAAGTGCTTCTAAGGGGCCCGTTTAACCCTATGGATTAGAAATAGCTTTACTATGTTATACAAATCGAAACAAGAGTCGCATTTTGGTGCGGTTTTATGTAGTTTTAATTAGAAGAGTGTGGAATAAAGAACAGTGAAAAATACTTGCCAAATTTAAAAATATAATAGAAAGCAAATAGAAAAGATTATAAAAATTATTCCAGCATTACTAATGTATAGACTGTTTAGTGAATAATGGAAAGGTCCACGTTTATATATGATTTTTGGCCAAAGCTACAACTTAAATATAATTTTCCAGTTATCGGTTTTGAGATGAACTTATGAACTCGTGAACTCATTCATCAACTTAAAGGGATATAATCTGAAACGGTGGTATTTTTGCTATCAAAAAGACATTTTGGAAATATCTGAGCCGCTAAAACAATGAACAATCTTCTAAAAAAATGGTTCAATACAATCACAAAAACTTTCTCATATTGTGTTAACTACAAAGAAAATGTTCAAAAATAAGTATTTAGTAAATTGTGATGGAAAGGAATACAAGAAAAGGCCAGTGTTTTTTGAATTTTTATGGCAAAACATTTTTTTAGCTAAAATAAATAAAATATTAACCCAGTACATATATAGAGTTTAATTTTCTTCACACGGTGATATCAACAGTTGTTGAATACATATCATGAGCATAGCGGTATTAAATGATACACTTTTTAAATGAAGAGAAAAAGTTCTCATTAAATTCCACAATAACCTTTATCTATATTCAAGAAATGTTGAGGTCATCATGTGAAGAAAACTAAATTCTATGTTTGTACTGGAGAAATATTTTATCCAGTTTGGCCAAAAAAAAAATGATTTGCCATAAAAACTGTAAACACTTGTCTTTCTTTTCTTCCCTTTCCACCTTAAATAAGATTTACTCATAAAGACAAACATATCGTGATATATCGTCTTTTTAATAACAATAACCACTATTTATATAAAGGGAAATAACTACGTTTTTATTTTTACAAATAAATAATGTAAGGTAGTTTACATTTTTTCTAATTTTGTTAAATATTTGAATACTTAATTTGGTGTAGTATATATTCGATATATATATATATACATTATATTTATTTATTTATATATATATACATTATATATTTATTTATATATATATATATATTCTATATATGCATTATATACCAGATCATTCAAATATAAAAAAAATTGTGAACTACCCTAAAATTATATATACATACAGAGAAAAAAAGAGAAAGAATGAGTTATATATATAAATACATTCTAGACCAAACTGTTAAACTATTTTTTTTTTATTTTAAATTACCTTTAAAAATTTTTATTTTAAAAATAAAAACGTAGTTCTATTTTTATTTATAACAAAAAAACTATTCACAATATCACATTTTGAATTTTATCTTCAAGGTCAATTTCAAACACATTAAATTATCCATTAGTTTTTGTAAATAAAGAACCTTTAAATAAATTTGTTTTATATACATAAAACTATAATATTCTTGGTATGTAAATTAGTTTCTTAATACCAATTTTGAATCAAATCTTAGAAGCATTTTTTTAAATATTAAAATTTAAAAAAAACACTAATAGTAAATAATTACTAGGAAAATTTTCACCTTATAAACAGGTATTCAACTTTATTTGTCATTAATTCAAACACTCCATAGATAAACATTTTAAACAAAATAGGTCTATCCATTTAAAAATAATTCAAATTTTCAAAAATCACCTTTACGTAATATAAGCTTAATCAAACTATTACCCAAAACAATGTTTACAGTGTTATTTTTCATGATTACCACTCCTTAAACACCCATTTGGGGACAAATCGTTAGAGTCATTTTATAAAATATTACAATATATTTTAATCATTTATTAGTAAACTACCTTCAATGAATGTGTGTCCTAAATTTAATAATATTTGCCATTTTTCGTGTAAAACAAATTCTAGATATGCATTTTAAACAAAATCCTTAGAGCCATTTTTGAAAGACTCGGAACTCAAAAAAATAGCTCACAAGTAAACTAATCTGAATTGAAGAACTAAGGGGGGGAGGATATGGTATGCAAACAAGCTATTTATGAATTGAAAGTAACCGGCTTAGGTGGTCGAATGGTCTAATGCAGGCGTGTCAAACTCATTTGTTCAAAAGGGCCACATAAAAAATTATAAATCTCTAGGGGGGCGCACTGTAGGAAATAAGTCAATATTTTCATGTTTCTAAGCAAAAGATTTTCAGCTTAGTACTTTAATATTACAGACAAGTGTATGCGCTTATATAAGTAAATAAGGAAGAACCAAAAAATTTTACCAGAAATTTATAACCTTTATTTGTATCAATGATGTAAATTTCATACTTAAAATCATGGACTGAAGTCACTTATATAATTGTTGACAAGTGTATTTCTGTGATTCAAGATCATCCTCTTTTATTTTATACTTTTAATGTGAGAAAAAAAAATCAAATATTAACAAATGTTTATGCTCCCAAAAATTTCAATTATTGACTACCTTAATTCAATCACTTTTAGGAATTGATTTCTGTTAAAAAAAATTGTTTTACCAACTTCACATTGCTGACTATCTCAAGTTATTCCAAATTGCTATATGTATTTCTAAAACATTTATATAAAGAGAAATATCGCTGCATGGTTAATTATTTATTAAGTCCACGTGGTATACCAAATCAGTCAAAGGGCTGTAAATTTGGCATGTTTTACTCAAGGCGTCACCATCTCAATAGACTACCAATGGTGGGGAGATCGGGGTTCGAATCCTGGTTGGTTCTGGGTTTTTTTCATAAATAGTTTATCCCTGGCCTTCCACGCATATGCGTGTATACTTCCTTCATATTCACCCTCTTCATCAATAGACATTAGCGTGATTTAGCAAATGTCCATACAATCCAAATAGATAGTGAGTTGCAAAGGTAAATAATAAATTATTAATTCCAAGAAGTTACCGGACATTTTGGAATCTAACTTTTCACTCCTCCGAAAACAGAGAAAAATTCCAGATTTTATTTTCGAACTACCTACCAAATTCCTCGAAAATTATTTCCTTTTGATATAAAACAGAGAAGGAAAATACCCAATTTTGGTATCTCGAGGGTTCAAAGAAGCTCGAAAGTGAAGTATAGTTTATAGCTTTTTTTTTTGTATTACTAACTTGTATTTTGTCGGACAAAATGACCCACCATTTTATTGGGCCATTAGAAATGTCATTCACTGGAATAAAACTTGACTTTTTTTTTATATATAAATATACGACAGTAAATCTACTTGAGTTTATGTTGCAACATTTGGCGTTTTATTTCATATTCGTCACGCAATTTTATTATAAATCTTTTGAAACTTGAGAAAAAATGAATTTAAACACACAATTTCGATATTTTATAGCAAACCATATGTATCTTGGTCGTCACATAAAGTTGTATTATATTTTAGATGTAATATATATATATATATAAATATATATATATATATATATTGTAATATATTTGAAATGTTACCATATATATTATATATACATTATATATATTATTTGTATATATATAATTTAAACAATTTAAACTCAAAATTCATGATACATTAATGGCCGGGGACTGAATGTTGTGAGTGTCCTAGTCTTAAATTAGATTTTTAGGCATATGAAGCTACGACAGACTTAGCAAGCCAGTATTGGAAAATATATTTTTTGAGTAAAAATACTGACCAAGAAAACAGGCTGAAATAAGTAATGGATGTAAAAATTAGGTTAGGCTAAAGCTAAATATTTAATGTACCCGTGCATGTCTGGAGGATTAGTAGGAAACCGTTTAAGAAAAAATACTCTCAGGTCGTCGAGTTAATATTAGAACCCTCATATTCCAGCCACCAGAAAATTCCACTAGATAAGCTATAGGATTAGTCAGATTCGTGTGCCTATCTTATTGTTTTTCACTGGATAATGCGAAATTATTTGCGGTCCGTAGGTAACGTGTTAAAATATCAAACGGTTCAGTAAAGACAAAATGCAAAATTGGGACTAATAACTTAATAAATTAATAGTCCTGGTTGAGATATTTTGTGTGAAATAAAAGTACTCTTCAAGGAATAACGTATAGTGGGTGGATTCTGGTAGCAATATAAATTTAGATTATACATACATAGTTTTTTTAGGGTTAATATTCATAGTTATACTATATTAGAGATATAATTTTATAGGTATTAATATCATCTCTCAAAAGTGACATACTTTTACTTAAATTTACGTATGATAACAAATTATCTTAGTGTATTTTTTGACTGGTGGATAATATCCATGTCACTAGAATCATTCTTCAATAAAGTACGAAATGTAATGTTAGTCTAGAATATATTTTTATGTATATCGCTGTTACAACATAAATCTGACTTATTTAAACTAAATTGCAAATAAATAGTACGAATCTACAGTACATATTTTCACGTGTATATATATATATATATATATATATATATATATACATATATATATTTAGCACAGCGTCTTACTACCCGTTCAGGTTATATGCCTATATGCTAATTACGCTCATGGTTTTAGGGATTAAGGAGGTTATATTTATGAGAAGTGTACCCACATTTGGTTGGAGGGATAGTGGAAAACCAGTTTGTAAGACCCCCCTCAGATTACCCGACTGAAATTTGAACCTCACTCTCTCCGTAATCGGCAGTCTATTATACTACTAGAGTAGTACGTTAATCCAAGTGGCCACCGAAACGGGTCTTTCGCATATTGTCTACTAGAATTTTGACCCATTCTTCACCAAATTAAGCAGCATCGAAACTATATCAAATTGTAACGTTCACCATCTGGTTGTTCAGTTATTCGTTGTACAATCCTAATCTAACTATGGAAATCAATAATACATCGTGGTAATTCATAGATTAAAATAAAATGAATATTTTAAACAAAATGTTATCTCGTCCACAGTCTGAGTGCACAAGTAAACGCAATCCATTAACAAATCAATATCTACCAATGCACAGTCATAAAATAAGATTAAGGAATTTAATTGACATTGTTACAGAAGATTGTTGGTACATAGAGTATCACAGTTCACTAAAAAGCATAAATAAATATTATACTCCTTTATAGGAACATATTGAATTATAACCATTTCGATTTATAAAGAAAATCATGACCTGCCCAGATATGTTGCTAATTTATTTTCTTAGTAGGCGCTCACTCATCCTTCGATTTTTATTTTTTTCATCACAACGCTAATGGATCCATGGATCCCCCTAAAGTTTTTTTTATCCATTTACGTTTATATTTGTTTTTGCCTGCCTAAACAAAACTCAATTTTGTTTCTACCATATAGAGAAGTTTAATTTTTCCACTAACATTTTCCTGTCTACAATTTTTTAATTCCAAAATATCTAGATTTTATGGCTATTGAGTGTTTTTAAATAAAAAACTTCCATGCATGAAAATAAGATTTAATAATTATTTTGTAAATACTTTAAGTTACTTCCTCTCCACACACTCAAACCTTTTTCAGATCCTACATTCCCCATTTTAAAATTTTAATATTTAGTTGATTATCTTATATGATTTACTTACATGCTTAGCATATATCAATATTAAACCACACTGAAACGTATAGTTTTATATTAGTATTATCAAAGATATAACCCAAACGGGTGGTAAGACGAGGTTCTAAAAAAAGGTTTTATACATGTTCAACGAATCCATTTCCCGCTTTTCAATTTTGAGATTCGGATATTCAGACGTAATTCAGCTCTACAGGAAGTTATATTGATTTACAGGTTATACTTATATTTTAGATCACACCATAATTTTATATTACAATCTTTGTATGGTAATTTTTCATTTTGAGTTCTAAGTATCAGATCCTATTGCTTGTTTTGGTGGTTTCTTATACCCTCATGATAAATTTCAATCTTCTACCACACTTATAATTAATTTACTATTTTAATTTTAGCAATTTTGAAAACCCACATCCCTCCAGTGCCCTTTCTGGATGGAAAATATTGAATTCCTATTTTGTTATTGAATTAATACCTTCTGGCAAATCTCAATTTTCTTCGTCACTTAAAAGGTTTGTTTATTTTTAGTTAATCCCCTTCCACTATTACCATATTTTATTCTTTTAAAATCTTCAGTCTTTTATAGTTATTTAGAATGGACTTTAAAACGTCTTGCCAAATTTTATTTCCTGTTAAATAGAAAGATATGTTTCTTACTAGTTTTGGAAAAAATTGTGGCCCCTCCTTTTATCCATTTAGACATCTACAACTTTGAAACTTCAAATTTTAAGACAAGTATGGCTATATGTAGTTATCCTACCATCCTGCAAAATTCAGATTTTCTACCACGCATAACAGTTTTTTTTACACACTCATCTCCCACTTCCCAAAGTCCCAATTAAAAATTTAATTTTTCAGCCCTTAAGATTTGATATTTGAGTGATCTTTATACAACACTGCCAATTCTCAATTTTCTATCACACTAATAATTAGTTGTTTACTACTAGTTTATGAAATGTTAGGATATTCCTACCTCCTTTTCTTTCATTCACTTTTATAAATCTCAAATTTTAATATTTATTTAAAGATCTGAAGCTGTATCTTTACCTGTTTGCCAAATTTTTAATTTCCATATCATTTAAAAGTTGTTTTCTATTTAAAGACCCCTTGTTTTGGGAGCCACATTTTGAAATTTCTCAATTTTAGACTTTTTTTTATTTATATGGGGCAGTTTCGCTACCTCTTTACCAAGCCGCATTTCAATTTTTCAGGGTCAGACTTTGGGTAAATATGGTTATGAGTGAATCAGTGATTCTCACAACTTGCATGTACTCTCCACCCTCTTTTTAAGGAATTTGATGAACTCTAAAAAAATATCTAAGCCAATATTTGAAAGGAACCTTAATTTTAAATTTGAAGGCTCCATGTCAGTGTGTTAAAGCGATACATCAGTGAATTTTGAAAGCTTTCAAGCCCCTTTTTTACCTCTTGGAGATCAAATTCCGCCGAACTCCATCTTACATTTTTCCTGGAGCCTAAAAGGAACCTTCACGCAAAGTTTCAAGTTACCAAGCCAAGAGCTTGAGGAGATACGGTTATAGATTTAAAAATTTGTCAACCTCCTTTTCACCCTCTAGTCTAAGGGATTACATTTCGCAAAACCCCTTCTAATCGGATACCTACGACTTTTAGGGAACCTTGCTGCCGAACTTCAAGATTCCAGATTGAGGGTTTTTGGAGATATGGTTATGAGTGAGCTAGGGAGTAAGGGATTTAGTGAGCGAGTGAGTGAGTAATGGTTTTATTCTTTATTTAATAATAAACCATATGCATATTTTCGGATTATTTTTCATAATATTATTCTCGTGCTAGCTTGGATTATTGATGATGGTGACCTAGAAGTTTAATTTTTTTTTCTAAATGGTTTACCACAGTTTCTCTACGAAAAATTGGGTACATGTTCTCTAAATTCAGGTATATTCGTACCTATATTATTAGCGTAGCTTTATATGTGAGTCCAACCTAAAGAAGACCTAAAACTCGGTAGCAAAGAAATGAAAAACAATAACGCGTTATTTAAGGTTTTCATAAGCTTGTCTTATATTGACAGAAATTAAACGCACGAAAAAACGTTTAGGTATAATTTGTTGAACACACAATAATCTGGAGTTTTGACAGCTTAGTTCAGTAGGTAGCGTGTCTGCCTCTTAAGTAGAGGGTCCCGAGTACGATTCCCGGCATGGTCAGAAACCTTATCATTGTTGAAATATGGATCCATCAGTTCATAATGATGGATTAATGACTGGGGGTTGGTGGTTGTTTATGTAACATATTTAAGTTTGTTTACAAGTTTTATGCTGATATAATTAGTCTGTTCAGAATGTCCACGTTAAATATCTTGAATAAACAAAATAAAAAGTAAATACGTTGTAAAATATAGTTATTTCCTGTCCGCAACAAGGTAAAAACGAATAATTTTCCTTTCTAACGAAATAAACATCTTAATTTGAGAAAGAAAAAAAAATCTTACAGTTGGTACTCTGTATACTAACTTTTTTTTTCCTTTCATCCTTATTGTTTCTTTTATTGCTTGTGTTCAGACTCTAAGGAAATTAAAAATCTTTCCCGTTTTCTTTATATTCTCTGTAGAATTTTTTTTAAATGCATTAAATATGAGGGAAAGGGATAGAATTATTTTTTAAGTTCATCTTTAAAATTACTGAGAATGTCTTTCTTTTCAGTACAGTTATAATCTTAATATCTTAGGTTGGAAAATATATTGTGGGTACAAATAGTTGAATGCCCCTTTTTTATTTTATTGCCACACTGTCTTACCAACCGCCAGAACTACACACATTTTAATTACACCAAAGGTGTAAGGATGACGAAGTTGTAATTTATAAGGAAGGTTCTCAATTATGAGAGAAGGGAAAGTGGGGAAATATTTTAGGAAACAAAGCCCCACCGCCGACAAACCAGACTATTGTATATTAAATTGCCATTTAGTTAATATTCCCACCGATTCGGTGTTCACAATTACCCAGATATATTTTTAATATAAAACTTTACTGTGATAATATAGTTATGGTATTTAAGATGGGAGTGTAGTAAACATGAGTCAAGGGCAGTGTTTTTAGCAATATTTATATCAAAATATTATTTTGGTCAAAATAGATCTAATATTTCTTCAGTAAAAACATGAAATTTGTCTTCACTTAATATTATTATTACTATTAGAACAGCGTCTTATTACCCGTTCAGGTTGTACGCACTTACGCTGATGTGTAATGATAGGGTATTTGTGAGATTAAATGGAGGACCTACAGTTTAACGTGTAATCCAAAGCACGGTGGAGGCTTGGCATTCCCCACATTCACAAGTTGTGATTAATACACGTCTTGTCAGAGGTGAAGGAAGGGTTTGGTAATCAGATAAATCTATGCCGGGACCTAGGATTGAGCCCCGGACCCCCATCACAGAAGTCTGACCCCTTACTCCTAGACCACCAGGTAACCTTCACTTAATAAATTTGTAGCATTTAGCGACATGAGTGTACAAATAAAATAAATTAAACATACCCCATCATACTGCAGCCGGTGTCAACAGAGAACACTAACGCGAGTTACTATCAAAAAACACCCTATCAGCCGCGCGTTGGATATAATACTGAACCCCGATTGTGCAATCGGTCTGTGCCAAAGATCTTAGTGACAAAGATCTTTTGTTGTGAAGATGTTCTACTCACACCTAGTTTAGGAGGAGCTTTGGACTGAAAAGAACCTTCTCGATGTATATTCTCATGCGCGTATGTGGTTCCCGAATATTCCATGTGTGTCCCCCACCCTTTTTTCTCGTCGTTCTTTTTCTGGGTTGCGTTGAATATATAATGGCATCTGAGCGATCAGACGTCACTCTTGGGCGTGATCAGATTGGGTCAGGAGAATCTATAGCTTCGAGTAATATAAAATGTAAGGTCAAAATTTCCTTTCGGCTTCATTAATACTTCTTATTTATATCATGTAAATTTTATATTCAAAATTCTTTTTCGGTAATTTAACCTTAAATTTAAAATAATTGAAAATACGCTCGACTTCACTTATAAGTCGATTAGTTGGATGATCGAGACATTTATATCGACGATTGATCCTTTTTTTTTGTTTTTCGATAATAAAAAAATCGACTATAAACTTTAGGATGTTTACGATATGTTACCATTAGCAAACGAATCGATTTTGAATCTCATGAATATTGTATTATTCGGTCTCTTGATAGTAAATTTAAATATAATTATGGGTTCAGTAAGGCTTCTAAAATTAAATGATAGTTCTTTTATCCATGACGTATTAACGTTAACTTTTGCAATTTATTGTTGTTATGACAAAATGGTATAATTGTTAATAAAAAATAGGAAAGTAAATATTTTGGTAGAATTCAGAATAAATATTATGTGCCTGGTTAAATTGTTGTATAGGTCTATATTCTAAATGTTTGGGAGAAATACTTTTTATAATTTTCCAACTAAGGATAACTTATTTGATGATTTTTTTTTTCTTGAAACACATGAACTCGTAACTAATTTTCTTGATATTTTTTGTTAAGTGATCAATGCCATTTTACTGTATTGGGTAAATTTATGATAATGGCGATCTTAATAATAGATTCAAATTTATTTAATAATATAAACCATGCAGGTTTTCCCTAAATATATACATACATGTATATATATATATATATTGCTTGCATACGCTAATGATGTCTTAAATATTTCGTAAATGTAAATTTTGTCACATTATATTAATTATATATTTTCTCAAGGTATTAATTGCCTGTTAAATAAATACCAACTCAAAAAATATTTCCTATTCTTATTCATAACTTTAATCCACCATATCCTAGGTATTTTATGTTGTGTTATTGATTGAGTCTTTTTTTGGTGTACCTTTTTTTTAGAGAATAATCTTCGTTCTTTTAACTATCTCTGGAGATAGACCGTTCTCTTATTAAACTCCGCAACGGGTGGGAGTTTTGTATGTCTGTCCACAGACAATCAAAGAAAAGAACTCCAAGCAGTCGCTCCTATTGCCCCTTTTTGCCCCATTATATTTTTGCTATATTTGGACCTCCTGTATTCCCCTTAATCTTGTTCAGGAGGGTTCAACTTCAACAATATCATTGAATACCTTTCAAGAGTGTTCTGTAATTTAAAAACAACTTTTTATATTAATTTTAAAAATTTCCCATTTAATGCCTCTCTGCTCATGACAGATATTAAATAAATTGTTGATATCAGCATGTGAAGAAAAATAAACTTAATGTTTCTACAAAAGTAACATTTTATTTATTTTAGAAAATATTAAAAAAAACACTGTAAAATCATTAACCTTAACTTGCGTTTCCATACTCCCGCCTTAATCATAAATATTTCTGAGGCAACGAACAAGTAAACTAATTGGTGGTCATGCGAACTAAATATTTGGTTCATATAGTCTGATTTACCGTGTACATCTAAGAGTTTTAGTTGTATAAATGAAATTCCAATTTCCCTTAGGAAAATGCAGCTGCATTTCTTAAAAATGACAGCTTCCTCATACCTCCACCACCTCTGATAAGGGTAGTTAAACGAGACTATTAAATACGGGCAATTAAACGTATTAAATAAGAAAATAAGAAGAATTAAATAATATTATTGTGCTGTCTATTTGAGATGCTGTACGAAAATGTTTAACTACTAGTTTTTAAAAATTATCTCAAGGGCTGGTTTTAATAAATATTGAAATAATTTTTTATTTAAAATATAATGATGAAAATTGACAAAAACAACTATGTTTTAAATAAAGCTACGTATAAGTAGATTAAAATTTAATATATTTAAATATTAATAGTTTTATAACTTAAATTACTTAGGAGGTAGTTTGTTATCCTTGATGATATTTTTTAAATTATGATAGAATAATTTTTTTCCCTTTTGAGATTGAAGAATCTAAAAAAGCTACACAGATTTTTGCTCGTGTGTACAAAGTTATACTACCTCTCTGTACTATCTGCATACTAGCATTGTTGGGGTAAGAATTATTAAGATATATAATCAATAATCAAAGCGAAGAGAGAATGGAAAGTAATTTAATACATAAAAATAGCAGTACAGTCAGAAAGTCTTCGAACGCCAAAATCTCCTTTATTGATAAATTGTATTCAATGAGACTGACGCCTTTGTGCCCATTCTTACCTGTCAAGGTAAATGGTTGAAATATTAAATCAAACGTCATATGATAATAGAGTTCCCATATATTTACTAAGAAAACAATTAAATTAATTAACTGACCACTTTCTGGATTTTTTATGGAATTAAATCAATCGATATTGATTGCACTTGATTGTGTAAGTAAGTGTGACCTCTTAGACTATAAAATATAAACAAAATGGTTAAAATTAAATATTAGACTTTGAATAAAGTTTACGAAAATATATTTAATATCATGGATATTTTTTTATTTTAATAACTGTGAAGATTACTTTAATATAACATTATTAGCACCCTATTATATTGTACTAATATGCACTGTAGGTGTTTGAAACATTTTTCAAATTAGGTTTTAGTACAAGTAAATAGGAAAATAAATCTTAATCTTCAAATTATTTGAAAAGTATAAGAAACTAACAACCCATAGCAGAAAAATCTTCTAATACTTTCAAAGTGACATTGAACAATATCATATAAGTGTTTAATAAAAGAACATATTAACGAGATGAAATAATTTATTATTAAAAGCAATTATTTGTATTTTCTTAAACTGGATGGTTTTGTAATAGTTCTAATAGTATCTTACTTACAGGCAGATTTATATTTTAAAAATGAAGCAATAACATTCACCTATGATATTAATCTTTTTTGTTTTATTTAACGCTTATAATATAAGCATATATATATGCATATAATATAAGCATATATATATAATATAATCATATTATATATAATATATTATTATATTATATATAAGTATATTATATATATATTATATATATAATTATATTATATATAATATATATGATTAGATTATATATAAGTATATTATGTATATAATATATATAATATATATAAGTATATTTTACAGAGGATGTAACCTAGTTTTAAGGTTTCAAAAATATTTAAAGTCGCCTTTTAGGTGTCCGTTTTTGTCAACGAAAAAGTACAAATCGGTGTCAGTTCAACTGTGTCCAATGGACCTCTTCTCAATTCTGTCCAAGCTACTTTTGATCTTAACCTACAACCACATTTTGTAATGTCAATAAAAGAAGAGGCTGGAGAAAACTAAAAAAATCTTATCTCAAGTTAAAGAGAAAAGCTCGTTGCTAGTTCTTAAATATCTTAAAATGTTATTTTGTGAGCCTACCAAAAACTACTATTTTTATTAAAGGAAGGCTGAATCTAAAGCCCTTTTTCATCATGCCTAGTCTCATACCTCCGGAAATATGATTAAAAAGTCGTTGAAAATAAGCAAATGTCACATTTTCGCACATTATTTCAAATAAAAAAACCTCAAACTATAGGATGGTTAAAGAAAAAGAGCCCTGTTGAAAGAGTTCAAAATTATTTTGGCATGAACAATATTTTGAAATAACACATAGTAAAATTGTTAATACTTAGAGCCAAACGTATATAAGGCAAATTCTTTCTTTCAGAGTCAGCCCCATTAAGAAAACAACCCCTTATTCTGATAACAGATAATAGAGTTATACAAACACATTAAAAAAAAGTATTCACTTATATTCTTGATAATTTGATATCAAATCAAAATACCTCCAGTCCTCCACCTTATTTCTTAAATTCCAGTCTGAATATGAAATGGTAAATGTAAAAGATATATCTGATAACGATTTCATGAAGACATCTTTTTTAAAACTTATTTGTAGGTTTTTAAATGATTTGAATATATGTTACTAACCAACAACCTTATAGTGATAATTTTTGAAGTGGTTTTTACTCGTCATATAATGACAAAAAATAAGTTTTGAAGAGTTAGACTATAAAAATATTTTAATAACCAACCAAATTTTCTTTCTAATTAATAAATAAAAATTATTCGTATTTATATAACATTTAAAAAAAAACTTTGTCACTTTATCAAGATATCATGGTGCTTGAGAAGGAGACTCTAAATTTTGGTGAACAAGCTTTTTCTTAATGTATTATAGTAGCAAAGTATAATCATTTTATATAATGAAGCTTCTAGTAGCTTACGTTAGTCGAGGAATATATAGGCAGCATTGAAACAGGTTTCATATGTTATAAAATAAAGGGTGATTTAAGATTTTAGAAAATATTGAAATGTAAATTTTAACAAATCAGATTCTTCCTGAACTCTATCTGGGCTTTACTACAAACCCTGTTACTTGGAAAATAAAACAAAGTTTACCTAAGGTATTTTTCACATGGTCCCCACTCATTTCAAACAAATAGGCCTAGTCTTTTTACTCATATATCTCTCTAATACGAAAGTTTATATTCGTATCAGGACTAATATCGACCTAAGTTATGGGTCTAATTTGACAATAAGGATTTTAATAGAAATGTGTTGACATTAAGATGTGCTACATCCATTCTCCGGAACCTCCGGAGCTATTGGACCCATCTTTGGTTGGGCTACTCCTTGAGTACACCTAAACAAAATCCCCCTCCCGACTCCCTCCAGTCCTCTTTCTCTCCCAAAACGCATTTTTGACCCACCGAGGCCATGGAGTGAAAAAGTAACAAATAATGTTGTCTATCCTGAAGTTTTCTCAAACATTTTGAAAATATGAAAGCCTAATATATATGTTATAAGTTAACCATTTACAAATAAAGTTTCTTTAAAATTAAAATTTACACCTCTTATGATTTTATTACTTTGAGAAAAATATTTATTTCTTATAGTTTAAGAAAAATCTTTACTTTTTTCTTCTAATTTCACATAAGTATTGCGCAATTTGCGCAAGGGTTTGCTAGTTTAATTACAAATAAAGCCAGATCTAGAGATATTGAAAATAACAGTTTGATGTTGAAGAATCTTGTTAATTTAATATAAAAGAGCGTTTGCCTCTTGACCAATAAAAACGTCGCCATATAAAACAAGTTGAGTATCCCCTACTAGAAGATTCCAACAGTGGCGGTTACCTCGTTCCTCCTAAGTATTTTGCTACGAAATATCTTCATTGTGTTAACAGATCCTGGGTTTTGGTTAGCTCGATTAGTTTGACGAAGGATACCCAGGGAAGCAGCAAGGATTTTTTTTGGGAGGGGGAGGAATGATGAAGGGGTCTATAGAGCAAAGAGGGAAGGGAAATTTGCAGAGTAATTAGTTATCGATTGTGTTAGGTTAGAAAAGAAAGTGGTCGATGTCTGGTTTTTGTAGCCTCCTCCTGTTGGGTACATGGACCAAGTGATTAGTTCGGTGGTTGTAGTCTAGAAAGGGGAGAGGATGGTTAAGGTTTGCTGGGGTGGTGGGTGGGGTGGTTCTGGCAGCTTGCTGACTGCCCTAGGGCCAGAAGAAGGATGTACTCTGCACTTTATACAAACAATGGCGAAAGGGATTCAGGTTGGGAAATGAAGGTGGAACGATTTGATATGGTGTAAGTAATTATTGATTGATAAGTTTCTAATTGTATTGTACAGGTCTTCCGTTGTTTTACTATTCAGATGAATTGAATAAACGTTATAAAATTTATGTTTTAAAACTATTCCATCCCACTCCATGATTAAAGTAAGCTTAAGATAATTTTTTTTATTGTGATACACAAGCATAATAGACATTAGTATTTAAATAGAATACATAGTTTTAGCCAAATCTATGAAATTTAAAAACTAAGATAACCCACGAGATATCACAAAATTGGATTTTTTTTTCTACGAATAAATTACCTGCCTTCCTCAAACACCAAAAAATATCAATATATGTATTTATTGTTAAGTATATAATTGTAAGATAAAATAAAGTAAGAGTCTATTATGAGTTTGTCGTAATCTCTAATATTTTATTTACAGCCTAAATGGTCACGGAAACAACCATTTATTTGATAAATATCTATGTTCTGATTTTTATATATTTTAGCTACGCGTCTTACTACCCGTTCGGGCTATACGCATATGTAGGGCCTCAAAGCTGATATTTCAGGGGTTATGAAAGTTATATTTAGAGGAAGTGCACCCGCATTTTTGTGAAGGGAAAGTGGAGAGCTATTTTGGAAATAAACTTAGGGCAACCAACCAAGATTTGAACCCCGATCTACCCATCATCGATAGATTGGTCTACTGTAAGAGTAGCGCCATAGACCACGCGTCCACTGAAGTGGGTTTCTAATTATTGAATGTCTGGAAAATATTGTCATTGTATTTATACATCTTATAGAAGGTTATCAAATACTAAGAGGGTTGGCTATTGGGAGGTCATGGTTCTATTCTCAGCTGTATTCAACGTATTTCATTATTTACATTATATTTATCACGTTTGTTTTAACACAGCCTCTCCACAATTGAGTCTGATAATTATCATTAAGTCGTTACTAACCTTAGTGGATTAAATAGCCTAACTATTATATGTGCTAATTACGTTTATAGCCAGTTTTTATTACCATATCTAGGTGTAATTTTTCAATTTAAATAGTATGTTAATAATAATGGCCGGGGCTGCATGGTATAATATAATATGTCACTCTCGCAAGCGACAGGACTGCTAATAACAAGGATATCGGGGTTCTAATCCCAGTCGGGTGGACTAAAGGTGAATTTCCTAAATGCTTCTACATTCTCACTCCACGCAAATTTTGGTACACGTTCTTTTAACTCAACCTTCCTCATCCTTAGCACATTAGCGTAATAGGTACACAAGTGTATAACCTGACCGGGTATTAATATGTTTTGTTAAAGGAAAATACTTTGTAGATAAATGTACTAGTTAAAATAATAGTATTTGAACATTATGGTAGTAAGCTATAAAATAAATCTCAATTAACTACTATACATGAGTTAAAAGTGTCAATTGTATAGTTTCATACCGATTCTAATTTCTTAAGTATTGCGCCTTACTTTATTTTAAAAGACAACTAATAACTTATGACTCCTGGATAAATATTTATACCTGGCGAATAAGTTAAAATTGCGTCTTATGACTGTCAGATAGTATTTATCTGCCAGATAAAATGTATTTATCAATCACATATTTATCGGGAGGTTCAAGTACCTGGTAACTTTTATCTGGAATTTAAAATGGTTGTTGCCATAGTGACGCGTTGTTTTTAATGAGGTTTCACCAATCAGAATCTTTTTTTAGGCTAAAATCTTAGGTCACGTGTATAGTATACACAGAACCGGGCACTAGCTATATAAAGATAGAGCATTTAATTCACTTTTATTTAAACTGAAAAGCTATTTGTAGCTATATTTATATAAGAACAAATTATCAAAATGTGAGTACAAAAAATTAAATTTCGTAAACGTTGAACCCAACCATTGCCCACATTTGGGCAAACACCGAAATTAGTACTTTCAAGACATCTTAGCTTCTGCACTCACGTGACGCCATCTGTTTCCTCGCACTCGTTTATCCGCCATTATTTAACAAATGTTGAGCGTTTTCACCACTCACTAGGTTGTAGCGCTATCAGCTCATACGCATGCGCGCACCAGTAAAAACAGTACCAACCTTGCGTGTTCTGCATAAAAATATATTTATCTTGCAGATAGTAATCTGGCAGATATATTCAGTTCATGAGACACTCAAAACATTAAAGTGACTGATAACTTTTATCTGGTATATAACTTTTATCTGGTAGATAGCTTTAACCTCCCAATAGCGATATCCATCCGGTAGTCATAAAACCGTCCCTTAATAGATTTCCAAAGGAGTTCCCCTAAATGGACGGACCAATCTCGGAAACTGCGTCGCGGCATATTTGGCTGGGGATGTATTTAATCTACATCCTCAAGATTGGCTCTTAATGAGACAGAATTTACAATTTGATGGTTAGCTTAATGTCGTTAATTAGACGAGTTTCTTCCAGCCATCTCCTCGAGTCAGGCTCTTTTCGTAGAAGTGATGTTAGACGCTCACTTCACTGATAATTGGACTAATGAGTTCGACAGCGATATATGTACTGTATGTGAGTAATAAGCTTGTCGGATGGATACACTAAAATTATTAATGATATTTTCTATTTATAAAGGCGCTAGTTCCCTAATTAGTTGGTGGATATAATATCATATGTATTATCTTGGGAGTTCTGTTGATTAAGTTTAATGCTATGCTATTTAAAAAATTTTATATGATTTAAAAAAAATCTATTTTCTAAAAATTACGTTATATTTAATAAATTTTGATGTAAAATATTTTTTTCCAAAGGAATCATTCAATAAATTCAAATAATTAGTTGATGTATACAATTATTCGTAAATATACAATTACAAAACAAGGGGCCTAAAATATATTTACCTGCATCGGTGGACTGACAAATATTCAAATTCTTCTAGTTTGGTTTTTTGGTTATCAGATTATCGTTGTTAAAACTACGTTTGGTCGTAATGGTGGTTTTATACCCCGCTTCTAAATGGTTTTATTTTCTTCCTACACGTATATAGTAATATATTTATTCCTTTTTTTAAATCACAGCCTGTTCGGTGTATAAACATATTTGAAAAAGTATTCTAATTAGGAAGGATAAGGAATGAAACATTATAGATGTAATCTACCCTCATTTGAATAAAAGGAGAATGTAAAACCATTCGGTTCATGAAAACCACCCTCAATAGATCTGAACAGGATTATAACCATGAACCATCATCAACAAGCCAGTCTAGCAGAGTGTGACTTCTGAGACAATTTTACTACTGAAGCGGCTAGTATATATAATTCCAATATCACGTAAGTCACCAAAAGAAGTCTTAGGGAAAAACACAAGAAACTCTTTTAATCAATATCAGTATTATATATTTTTGTTTGTTTTTTATTGGGAGATCTAACATTAATTGGATTTGCCTGTAATATAAATCATATATATTTTATTAATAGGTGATTAAAAATAAAAAGAGCTCGGACTTTGATGGTTTTAAAAATTTATGAAGTAATTATTGTTTAAAAAAAAACTAATTTTCTCTATTTAAACCTAAAATTAACTTGTTCAACATACAAATCAATATTATTTTCTAACTAATGTTTATTTTAATCATAGCGAGGTTATTTTGAATTTTTTTCCTACATACTAAGCTGCTAAATGATGATTGAATATTGAAAAAATGACATTTTGCTTATTTTTATCATAAATTTGCAATGTAACTAAATTATTTTTGTAATAGTTCACAAAAATGATAGATATCGCAGCTAAGGTGTGTGCTTGGACCTACAATTGTACAATATATTTTAAAACTTCTTCATTAATTAAGAAATTGACTTTTTAATCAGTTTCCTTATCAATATTTTTCTATTTTACTATAGTTTCATAGACCATCAACATGTTTTTGTTGGAAATATTTTAGTGTATTTATACGTCTATCAAATTTGATAAATTTACTGCACATAAACCTACTGGATATACTTTTTCAATAGGAAGATCCTTAATACAATTTATGCTTTCTCCAAGAACGAAAAAGTGTGTTAAAGAACACCCCATGAAAGGAGATGCTATCACTGTTCCAGTACAGAACTAAACTGAAACTCCATGAATGATGATACATTGAAAGGCGTTTTCTGATCTCTTGGTATTTTATTTATAGAGGATTCAATGGAGTTTGCTGTCCTCTTGTAGATGCTTGGCCACCAATCCTTAAAGTTCAAAATTTAATGATTTTCTATCATATCTAAAACAAATCTATTCTTTTAACTTTAACTCACAATCAACTCAAACACTTCCTTCAGTGAGTAAATTCGCTCCAATCTACGTATATGACCTTTTACTAGACCAAATTCTCTATCAAAGGGTAAAAATAAGTGTCCTCTTATGGGGAAGATCAACTTAACCTTTTTAAATCTTTCTTGTGCACTCAGCATCATAAGAAATCTTATGAAAGTGTTGTTTTTATTTTGGCCTGAACAAAGGCCACAGAAAATCCAAGTCTCATTAGTTTTGTCACTAACAAATTTGTTAATATAACGAAGAAGAAAACTACAAATTCATTTGCACCTTTTCTAGATGTCCTTCATGATACATAGAAAATAATTACCCACAATTAGGTACAGCTTTTCTGGGTATAACAAGCTTGTTTGCATGGTTGATGTGCTCCAATTCCTTTAATTTTGCAATCTTAATTGCATTTTTAGTGTATTCATCACTCCTTTTAACGCCTTTTCTTCTTTTATAAATATTGCTCTAAGTCCTTCTTTTGCCCAATTAACTACTAAACTAGTAATTACTACCATGTATTCAGATAATAAAGGCAAACTAATATGTAAAAAAACACGTTCCCTAATCCAATAATTCATAATAATTTTAGTTACAAAGAATTAATGATGGCGCTAGCCGTCAAAACAACTTGAGTCCAGGAGTTGGGTTGTTTTTAAAATTATCATGAGAGTGAGAGTAAAATTTCTAATACTAGGAGGCTATGGACTAAAGTGCTTTTGTTTGTAAAGTGTTGGCCTTGGAATTAAGAATAAAATGGCATTGAAAACTAAAAATCACGAAATTTGAACTTAAGTGGTTTTGGAAATTAGCCATTCATTTATACATATAAAACTTCTTAGTATTATCTTAATAGTACCTAGCCTATTATCTTGATTTAACTGCGTATAGTCTAGTCAAGATGTAAGACGCTATGGGTAAAGTTGTATTATTGTGATTTGTACTATTTTTCTACTAAAGTAAAAAAAAGGCATCCAGACAAATGAACTCTATAATTATTCTGACTTTGTGATTTCTCAACCCCCATTCAATATAGACAAAAATGCTTTTTCCTCCATGTTCTTGGTAAGAAAAAAAGATGGAAGGTCCCCCCTCCACATGAGAGGAAAAGAGAGCAAATCGCTCCTCACCACAACACGTTCAAAGAAGCTCTCTCTGGAGCGCAAAAGCTAAGAAGTCGTGACGCTTCAGTTTATGGAGTGCTGTAACGGGTGAAGCCAAATAGCAAGAGGACTAGAGTTTACGACGAGAAATACCCTCGAAACACTTTAAGGTAATTTCCTTTGACTATATCCCCCCCCGCAGCCCACCCGCTCCCAACCAGTCCTTTGAAACTTTACTCCGTTCGTTTTCTTTTCATATATCGCTCTCTTTTTCATTTGTATTAGTGGAAAAATTAAGGGGGAATTAAGATTTTGTAAGAAGACTGCACTTAAACGATGGATATCTATAAACCCCTTTCCTAGGATTGAATTTAAAGCATCATTTTTAATATTAGCTTGTAGCTCTGGTAAGTTTTGAACAGCTATTGTTAAGAAAATTTTATTAGTACTTGCCAGTCAGTCAGCAACCAGCAGCACTAAATTTATTAAATATCTCAAATTAGATTTTTTAAATATTACAAAAATATATTCATCCGACCTATTAGGCATAAATCCAAGGGTATCAGCCGCTTCTGGCCTTGTTTATCGGTTTCGGGGAGGTAGGTGTTCGAAACAAACATAACACCGTATGTTTTTTTTTTTTACTATTTATTAGGTAATTTACGTGTATAAATTCTAGTTCATCCTCTAAATTATTTATTTTTATAACTAAAACATTAATGACCTTAATGTTAAAACTTGTAAATGAAAAACATAATTTTATTATGCAATTGTAACACTTTCTCATCATATTAGTACGTATAATATATAGTAGTTATATTAGTTAGTAATAGTTAGTAGTATAATAGTCTTGAACAAAATGTTTATAAATAGATTTTCAATAAATTACAACAATATATAAACCTAATATTTTTTTAACCATAAAAACACTCTTTATTTACACAATTTAGAACAAAGTTGTAAAAACAACTATTAAAAACTCTATACTTTTACTTTACAACCACCTTAACAGGTAAAGAAATTATTGTGATCGTAAAAATATCAAACTCGATATTTAGATAAATTTTGGCGTTTCATGACCCCACGAACCCTAAAAAGTAGTTTTTACAATGCCGTATATATGTGTGTCTGTTAAACCATAACATTAAGTGTAGTTTAATAAATGGCGAAGAGAGAAAAATTCGATTTTCTCGAAATCGGCTTTAACGATTTTGATTAAAATTCGTATCTAAGTGTTTATTAATATTATAAATAAAATTAATATTTTAATTTTCCCATGAAAATTACTTTTTGGCTATTTTACAGAAGAGTAAATTTCCGTACATCTGCAATTATTTTAGATACTAAATAGTTATTGCAAAACTGTAGTTCAATTAAAAATAAAAACTCTTTATTTGAAATATATATTTATAAAACCATTAGTTTCTGAGATATTAGCAAATATATTAATATAACTTTGTGAGCTTTAGTTGTACAGAGATATGACTTAAGTTTTAACGCAATAATTCTCTAATACCATAGAGAAAGGAGATAAGTAAGTCTATTAAATAATAATTAATGTTCTTTTTACTTCAACCTCTCTAGGTAAATAGTTGTAAATATTGATATATCTCTATTATTTTAGACTCAATAGTCAATATTTAGCTTTTTTATTGGTCTAAATTTATAAATGAGGAATTTATTATCAATGTGATAGCCATCAGATGTGAAGCCTTTAATAAAATGTCGAAAATTCTAAACGGAAGTCGAAATTTTTATACGAAGTGTTGACTCTTGTGGATCCAATATCGATTCTTTATTTTGTCCGAATATAAAATAAGGACATTACTTCCTTAAAAATAAAATTATAAAATCGAAAACTGGGCGTCAAAAAAATGTTTTGCGTAGGTATAGCGCAATTTTTTCTGGGGTTTGCTAGCGTATCTGATTTTGGTTTCACATATATTACGAATCTTGATTAAATATCTCCATTTTAAAACAATGGAGTCCATGCGGATTTCCATGCCATTTATTTACTTCAAATTTTCAAATATAATTCATTATTAAAATACCCTTTTTTTATTTGTAAAAATAAAAAGATTCTTATGTATTTTTTAAGATAAATTTTAAATCCCCTTTTTGAACTAAATCGTAAATCCTATTTTTGAAAAATTTGAATTTAAAAAAACCATTAGTCAATAAATAAACTAACATTAATTTAAGGTCTAGAAAAAAATTCACAATTTACCATGGGGTAAATCATTTAACAACTAAATATGAATTTTGAGAAAATCATAAAAAAGTTTTGGTTCCAGCCCAAAGGACCAACATTTAGTTAGACCGAAATAAATAATAATACTACCCACTTTTTGTTTTCGGAAAGCACATATAACTTTAAAGAGTCATAATAAAACCGAGGTATAAAATTCCCCCCATTTCAGTATTTTCTTTATTTGAGAAAGTAGCAAATATGTTCATAGTATTGAACACTTTATTTACCTTGGCTCTTTTATTATTAGCTACACCATAGTAGAACCATGAAAGGTAAGCTTTTTAGGGGATGGTGTAATGTATTTATGTATGTAAGTATGTATGTATGTATGCATGCATGTATGTATGCATGTATGTACGCATGTATGCATGTATGTGCGCATTATGTATGCATGTATGTACGCATGTATGTATGCACGTATGTATGTATGTATGTATGTTTGTATGTATGTATGCATGCATGTACGCATGTATGCACGCATGCATGCATGTATGTATGTATGTATGCATGTATGTACGCATGTATGCATGTATGTGCGCATTATGTATGCATGTATGTACGCATGTATGCATGCATGTATGCATGTATGTACGCATGTATGCATGTATGTGCGCATTATGTATGCATGTATGTACGCATGTATGTATGTATGTATATATGTATGGGTGTATGTTTGTATGTATGTATGTATGTATGTACGCATGTATGCATGCATGTACGCATGCATGTATGTACGCATGTATGTATGTATGTATGTATGTACGCATGCATGTATGTACGCATGTATGTATGTGTGTACGCATGTATCTATGCATGTATGTACGCATGTATTTATGTGTGTACGCATGTATCTATGCATGTATGTACGCATGTATGTATGCATGTATGTATGCATGTATGTATATATGTATGTATGTATGTATGTATGTATGTATGTATGTATGTATGTATGTATAGTATGTATGTATGTATGTATGTATGTATGCATGATTATAACCTTATTTTTCTAATTCCTAAAATGACCTGAAAGTTAAAATAACCTAGTCCTAGTTTTGAATCGATTGAGAATTTAAAAATAAAGAATATATAGACTATAGAAAATATAGAAGTCATGTTCGTTCAAGAAGTGCTTCCAGTTCGCGTGTGAGAAATAGGTCATCCCCTTAAATGAACATCAACAACTCTTAACACGACCTCGTAAAGGCAGAAAGGGCGAAGCAGAAGTGGGAGGCAAAATGAAGGTGGTTATAGAGGGGAAGGGTGAAGAGCAATTTCGTTTTTGTTTCAGTGCAGATTGGAGATAGAATGAAAAGTTTTAATAGGTTGAACTGTAGTTTCTTTCAAGAAGCCTCAAGTTATTATTAAAATGTTTCAAACTTGCAAGAAACGATGACGAAGAGGAGTGAAAAAGAAAACGTTAAAGGGAAGAAAGAGTGAGAGAGAGGTTTGTGGGGTATAATTAAAATCCTGATTTATAATAAGTGCCTGCTGCTATTGCATTTGATCCTTTTCTTTGGGGAATGCCCTCATTTATTGATTTCAAATATTTTTCAGTGGCTACGGCTTTTCATTAGAAAAGAATAAATATATTTCAATTCATAAAAGTTTTGAAAACAAGATATTTGTTTTATTGAATCATAATATTTAATAACCGTATCGGTGGGCTCTTGGAATAAGCGCTAATATTGTCCAGGCCAGTTAGATGATGACAAAATAAAGGTTTGAATCCTGTACGAGTTTACTCAAGATGTTTTAAACTAAATAGTTTAACGATCATGCGCATGTTAGCTGTCACGAGGATAAACAAAATAAGGAATCAAGCTATCAGCGAAAAATTGGGGGTACAGGGAGTACATAAGATAGTAGAGGAAGTAGGACTGAGATGGTATGGGCTTGTAATGACTAATGAGGATGGTGAAGGATAGGATGTTAAAGAAAATTATGGAAATGAAGTATGTAGTAAAGAGATTGCAAGGGAGGCCAAGAAAGAGATTAAAATAGCAGCTAACAGAAAGTGTGCAAGTGAGAGCAGAAGAACGGAAGCAATTTTAAGGAAGAAGAATGGTGGAAGGATAGAGGATAATGGAGGAATTTTTCCAAAGTGACATGGCCCCAGGCGGATACAGATAATGATGAGTTTATCAATCTCCTTACACACTTATTCAAGTACCTTTCTTCTACATTATATCTTGCTCATCACTTAATTTACTAGTGTAGTTTAGCTCGGATAGCCCTGAGAGCTAGTCATACATTAAACAATAAAATCAATTAAACACATTTAAGAATGTATCTACATTTATTACACAATGTTAATTAAATATAAACTATTTATTAATAGGCTTAGTAAATTAATGTATTAATTGGCATTGTAATATTTTCAATATACTTTATAGTAATTATTCTAAGAAAAAAGTAAACCCATTATAAAATGGTCTAATATTTTTAAGTCCTAGATGAATCGCAATGTGAAATCAAACCTTAGTGAATTAATTTGGTATTTGGAACCCTGTTCCATTTGATAGACGACATAGCGTATCCATGGTCGTGCATCAAGATCGATCAAATTACTATCCTTCACAAGTGTCGGTGGCGTGACTGAGCCACATTAAAGAAAACTTTGGAGGTAAATCTGGAAACAGAATGTTGGTATGTTTGCTTTTTTATTTTTCAAAAGTCACTGTGTAAAATTTATTTTAATGTACTACCACCGCAAGGTTTCTTTATACATATTGACGCTTGAACAGAGACTTGAAATGACACTGCCAAAATATGTGAGTGATATTTTATCTTTCTGGCAAAGTAAAAAAAGTATTGTATTCATTATCAATTTCTACCTCAGTATTATAATGAATCTTGAAGATTTTGTGTGTCCCTGAACTCAAATAGTACTTGTTACAATTATGTTTGTTGTATTTAAATAGGTATGTTTTTTATCTCCTATCTGTCTGTCAGTTTCTAATATGTATATCTGCTTTATGTATGTCTGTATTTTATCTGTAAGTCCCCTATCTGTCTTTCTCTATTCTGTATGTCTGTTTATCTCCTATATGTCTGTTTGTCTTTTATATGTAAGTCTCCTATCTGTTTTTCCCTTATTTTCCCGTCTCCTATCTGGCTGTCTGTTCCCTATATGTCTGTATGTTTCCTATATCCCTGTCTGTTTCCTATGTACCTGCCTGTTTCATATATGCCTGTCCCTTTCCTATATGTCTGTTTGTTTCTATCCATCTGTCCGCTTCCTATCTGCCAGTCTGTTTCCTATCTGTATGCCTCAAATATGTATGTCCTCTATCTGTATGACTATTCCTATCTGTCTATCTCTCTTTTATCTGTAAGTCTCCTATCTATCTGTATGTATCTTATCAGTCTGTCTGTTCCTATCGCTCTGTCTCTTATCTACCTGTCTGTTTCCTATCTGACTGTTTGTTTCCTATTTGCCTGTCTGTTTCCTATCTGACTGTTTGTTTCCTATCTGCCTGTCTGTTTCCTATCTACCTGTCTGTTTCCTATCTGCCTGTCTGTTTCCTATCTGTCTGTCTATTTCTATATGTCTGTATGTTCCTATTTTTCTGTCTGTTTCTACTCGTCTGTCCGTATCATATTTTTCTGTCAGTATTAAGCTATTTTATAAGACAATTCTGTGTGGTATGAAACCTTAACTTGGAAAACACATGTAGGGAAAACTCCAAATAATTAAAAACGGCGTAACATTTTAAATTTCAAAATAAGGCTCAAAAAAATTGGTAAGGAATGATGAGGGAAGGAGGAGAGGGTGTTAACAAGTAAAAAATAAATGTAGGTAAAGTAGAAAATTTAAGTTAGTCAAGATCGTATAGGAATTACTTAAAATGCCCTAATATATTTTAAATACTAGTTATTCCTAACCCGCCTCGGTGGCGTAGTTGGCTAACGCGTCTGTTCGTGTTGAGCCAAACCGCCGAGGACGGGGAGATCGAGGTTCGAATCTCGGTCGGGGGAACTCGGGGTGGTTTTTCCTAAATGGTTTTCCATTCTCCCTCCAAGCAAATGCGGGTTCACTTCCTCTAATTCAACCTTCCCAATTCCTAATAAATTAGCGTAATTAGTACTTAAGCGTATAACCCGAACGGGTAGTAAGGCTTGGTGCTAAATAATAATAATGTTATTTCTAAGTAGCTTGTGAAATGAGAGAAAGAGGTTTCAAAATTTTCAAACATAAAATTATAAACTACTTCTCCCATTGTTCAGACTATCTAAATTTGTCAGGGTGGTACAAAAACCACCTCAAATATTATAAAGGTCTGAATTCTTAAATTTAAAAACGAAGGCGTGTAAAATAGGGAGGGTTGGTTCCCTCTAAATTACTAAAAATTTAAAATAAAAATCACTGAAGGGGTCGTAGATAATTGAAACTTAGCATGTAGTTAATAGACCTCCTTGAATATCTGAATGACATTAGTAAATATGGAATCTCAAATTGAAACCTGAGAAATGCAGGTGCTTAAAATGTATACAAATATTATTAAACACTAGTTAAAGTTTGGCCAAGTGGAAATTTCGTAGGTATGAATAAGATAGCCAAATAAGTCTTAGAATTTCAAATTCTGAATGTAGAAACAGAACAGTAGAGTGGGGAATAATAAATTGACACTTTTCCTTGAGAATTAGAAAATATATTTCCGGAATGGAAGACAATCTAAATTTGTCAAACTCACCTCCAACTCAATTAACCATACAATTTAGAAAGTTTGGAATTTAAAAATCAAGTTTTGGGAAATGGTGGAGGCCTGAGAGGGAGGGAGGACCAAAATATCTTAAACTGATTTTTTTTAAAAAGAGCTTCTCGATATGGTTGAAAATAAAAACTTTGTATAGGTGGAAGAAAAATTTCTAAAAATATTTTAAATTAAAAGCTAAATATTATCTTAAAATATATACATTAGTATTACGAATAAATATTTCAAGATTGAATGATAAGCTATCGCCAATTTGAAGCGATATAACAATAATTACAATAAACACATTCTGGCGACATAACTTGAGGATCACAGCTCTCTTTGAAAAATCATGATGCACCATATTTAATTTTATTTAATTATTTATTTAGCACCGCATCTTACTAGAGGTCCGGGATATAGGCCCCACCTACCCTAATATTTAATTTGCTTCATTAACACAATCTTTTATTTCATCTATGCTCTTTGATGAAATGTCGTCTTTTTTTCCACCGTGGTTTTGTAACAATGTATATTTCTTCATTTCACTTATATTATAATTATTGTTTGGGTAAATATTGCGTTGTCAATAGATTATTTTCTTTTGTGCACTCCCTTTAGTGACTAGGTATAATTTTCTTCCAAATTTCTTATTTTAAATTTATTAATTGCCATGAATTATTTGTGATTGCCATTAACTATTTCAGGATTGTACACAGAGGAACTATCATGATAATGGCAGCTAAATGTTGTAAGTCTTAGTTAAATACAATTTGATGCAGCTTACCCGTGCTGCGAACGAGCCAATATGTAATTTATAATATTTTGAATAATAGTAATTTAACTATTTTGTTTAAAGCATATGTATAGGCAAACCAAAGGGCTTTTCACAATAAAAATGTTACCGAAACTGTTTGAATCCTAATTTGAAAATAAGGGATAGAGTGTAATGAGGTGGAGTGGGTAGAACTAGCTCAATTTTGAGTTAAATAACGTACCTATTTAAGTGTGACAATAAACATTTGATTTCTACATACCATAGGGTAAGGAAGTATAAGTTATGGTATTTATTTTCAGAAGTATTTAGTTAATATACATTTTAATTTATCTGTGAATTGACGATAAATTACTTTATTATTTCCAAGACTAATTATCAAGGTGATAATTAAATAAAAAAATATATTGATAAATTATAAATATATAATAAATATACAAGTTACCAATTAGTTATCTCATTATTTTCCAAAGTTTATTCCCTATTGACTTTAAGCATCCTAAAGAATCGTTTCTGACTCTTCATCCGCAAATACTCGTGCACTTCCTATAAAATAGTATATTTCCCACCTCAATTGAAACCCTGTAAAATGCGAAGCACGGAAATAAATATCAACAAAATATGCAATTTTAGGTTCACTACCAACATTCGCGTGGTTTTTCAATGTAAGGCACCTCTATGAACCATTTCTTTACATCTCCACCTCCTTTACCAACAACCTAAATCGAAATAAATCTGGATCTAGCATATAGCTCAAAAGTTGTGAACATTTATTAATTCACTAAAACAATCTACCGGTGGTAAGCATACATTTTTGAACACAAATGAAAAGGATATATTATATTTAAAAAAAACAACAAGAACATGGGACACAATTTCAATTTCACCTTGGTTAGTACTCACAAAAAAAAAATCAAAAGAAAGCTCCTAAAGGAGTTTTCTTTTGGCCTCGTATAAATGTAAATTCTTAAAATGCCACGGCAGTTTTGTGTAGGGCTGGAACTGAGGTAATCATGACTGTGGAAGTCTTTCTCTCTCCTAACTTCACCTTTCTCCGCCCCTTACCTCCTCCAACTCGGTTATATTTCTCTTTTCTTCTGTAACCGCCGTAGTTTTCACATCCACAGTGCATGTTTCTACAAGAGAGAGACAGAAAACGTGGCGTACCACTACTGTAATCTCCACCCTACCAACTCTCCGTCATTCCTCATGGAGACGAGTTTTGAAAATGAAAAGCTTGATCAAACGCAATGGGGGGTTAATACCCCCCTTACAGATGTGCTCTCAGACGGAGGATTGAGCAGGTGTATCTTGTAGGTAGTGACAGGAGATCAGAACCTCGTAGTTAGTATAGGTTTTTAGTCAAATTAGTATCATATGGTAAATTAACGTTGAAATTAAAAATAGTTGTTTAAATAAAGCATGACCTGTGAACCGATCCACAACAATATTTATCAACACTTTACATTATATTTATAGCTTTTTTAAAAAAACAGTAATATTTCCGGAGTTTTTGGTATGCGCTGAGCCACCCAAAATGTATCGCTCAAATAAAAACAAAGGAAAATAAATCCAAATTATTTCTGAAAAAAAAATAATAACAATTTATATTTGCATGCAGTCTATTACTGGTGGAAGATTATGTTAAAGCGTTTGCCAATAAAGTGAGTATAGCTATTACGGGCAGTGCCATAACTATCTTTGCATGTACCTTGTATAATGAATGTTTTATTTTTGGCCTTTTAACCCTTGGGGTAAAATATAATACTGTAACAAATTTGATATAACAATTTTTTTAAATGGTGTTTGTGTAAAAATAAACACAATCATTCAGATGTACTTATAAATTAAAATATTTACTGACACTTTACTGATTTTCATTTAAGCAAATTCATTGATTACACGATATTGGTGAATATATCTAGCTAAATCGTAAGCAATCGAAATTATGTGAAAATTGGATTCTTGTACAGTGGTTAATTTAATTATTAATTAATTTTAACTTCACAAAACTTCTCTCGCCCTAAACAGTAGAAATGGGAAGAGTGAAATATTATAAGTGAAACGTAAGGATCTGATTATAACTCAATTTAATCCAGAGTCATGAAGAGTCTATAGAATTTCAAGGGAAGTTGCTTTTTAAGTGTTTTCTATTAGTTTCTGTTTTCAAACTTAAAACTTTGAGTTTCATATTTGAACTCTTATAGTACATATTTAAATCTGTGTTACACTTAATAGCGAGATATGTAGTCAATTTTTGTAATTTTGATATGTCCATTGATTCTAAAGAGGAGCCATAGAGAATTCAAAATATTTTAGACAGTTATTTTGCTTTGTTTTTCATTTTATTTAGCAGAGCGTCTTACTACCCGTTCGGGTTATACGCTTAGGTACTAATTATGCTAATATATTAGGAATTGGGAAGGTTGAATTTAGAGAATGTTGACCCGCATTACACCCGACCTAGACTCAAAACTCGATCTCCCCTTTCTCGGCAGTCTGGCTCAGCTCGAATCTAGTGCGTTAACCATGCGCCAATCTATTTAAGACATTATAATGTCAAAAAAGCTTTAAATTTGTATTTTAAATAGTTTTTAGAGTGGCATGATACTTCGTTAATCTGATACATCCTATGTTTTCATTTTATTAAAATCCTTCCGTTTATTAGGAAATACAAAGTATGTGTGTATTGTTTCAGCCGAATCTTATGTTTTAGGAAATTTTGCTCGAAACCGGTTTCTCGTGGTCTTTGTAAAGTAATGTTCCTGTTGCCAGATGGCTTTGTATATACAACAAGCCAAAGTTGGACTAGTTATCAAACAGCGTCAGAAAAATGTTTTCATTTTTGCTGATCAGAGTGTATCGAGGGCGCTCAGGGACTGAGCGATGCAATGACAATTGAACAGATAAATCACGCTATGGGGTGACTTTGCCAAGTCAATGCGCACGGCTCAATGACACCTGAGCCACACAGCAGACCTGGGCGACAAAATTACAAATTTGAAACCACTTTCGTCAGTTCCAATTCAGGGCCCCGCTCGTTCTGGGCCCTGTGCCTTTTGTACCTGTTGAACCTGCCTAATTACGGCACTGATTATGGGCTAAGGAAACGGTAGAGAGAACGTTCAGTATATCCTAATCTCTAAGCCTTGTTTATGTAGAGTTTGTTAATACAAAATAAAATATTTTTCAACAAAGATAATATTGTGTGTCAAGTACCACGTGGAGGAGTTTTGCGATCACTCTTAAAGCCTTAGATCGAAGATGTATGTACACACAAATGTTCCTCCTCCGATGTGTAGTTAAATTGAGAGATAACATATTTATTATAGTATATTTATTTTTTGCACCGCATCTTAATTCTTGTTCAATTTATGCACATATGTACTAATTACGCCAATAAGTTAGGGATAATTAAGGTTTATTTGAGGTAAAGTGTAACCACTTAGGCATGGAGGGTGAGTGGAGAACCATTTAGATAAAACAGTACAACTAACTGGGATTCTAACCTCGAACTTAATATAGTTGGTTGTATAGTATATTCAAAGAGTGATGCCTAGGACTATGAGGCCATCAATGCTGGTCATACTAATTTGGTTTTATATAGTTTTCTTATAAATATGTTTTTATATCTTATTTGTTATTCGAAAATTTCCTGCTATATTCAAAAATTGGGTGTGGTAAAGATGGAAGAAGGATCTATTTGTGTGAATATTAAACAATTTATAAGAGAATTGAAGTCGAATGGTCTCTCGGCTTTGTTTAGGAAATATTAGGCATGCGAAACCATCCTATTGGTCATTTGATCATTTTTGGCTCGGGCATCACACGTCTTAAAGGGAGTCTGGTTGAGAAATAGTACTAGTTCGAAAGGCGTGGCGATATAACACTGTTTTTATATTTCCTACTTATATAAACTGACGAAATACATGATAGGCCTCAGCGTCAGAAAATATCGTTTTAGACGTGGTAAGCTACGCTACACTTATTTAATATACAGTCAACTATATTTATATATCCACTTTGTCTTATCGTTTGACGGTTGAAATAATCAAAGAATTTAGTCTGTGGTTCATTCCTGAAGTCATTCATTCTTAGGGAAACATTCTTTTCAGACACATGAAAATATATAAGTAACACTATCACAATACAACAAACTTACAAGATATTCCACACTAAAATAGCCTAATGGATGATTTAAAAAAAAACTAGGTAAATAAATTAAGATTATTCAAGCACTATATTATTCACTATAAGTATTTTATCACCAGTTGCAGCTCGTGTATAGGCACTGCGAAACTGCAGCACTCCCTATTTCCACTTGATATTATCGATAACATTTAATATAATGAGTCATTTTTACTTTAATTCTTTATTTATTTTTGTAGTACAATATATATTCATTAAGCTTAATATCAGTACTTCAGTAGCCATCCCCCAGTTTATGAAAAAGACACAAAAATCTTTGTATGGAACTGTGGGTTTCACAGTGCCAGAGACATGTTGTTTGACTGTTGTGCGCATGCACACATAGGAGAGGGATGGGGAGGGAGGCGGGACTGCCATGTAGAGAGATCACTATGGCTCTCGCAGTGCTGGCTCAGGCGTGATGGTGGAAGAAAGTTTTTTTTTACTCATCTTGTGTTTTGCTTAAAACCCGTGTACCATATTCTTGAATGTGATCAAGTGTAGAAGAGTGTGAAATTAGAGTATTAATCTGCTTCCAGCTATTCTATTTGATTTTTTTTAATCTGTTCTTTTATATAACAGAAAGACTAAATGCGCTTTCAGTACTTTTAATGTAGAAAAATTTCCCTCATTTGTCATCCAGAGATCAAGGAGAAAATTATTGAAAGTTTTGCACAAATTAAAACAAGAATAATGGATTTTTTTTAAATGAATAGATCAAGTTTGAACTGTAACCATTTAATTTAAAGTAAGTAAAAAAGTTCTTTTTTTGTTAAGATTTTATCAAGGTACTGAATAAATTTTCTTTTTATACATTTCTTTTCCTTTTACACAATTTTAAATCAAAGCCTAAAAAATTTCTGGAGCAGCACCCCCATTAATTTTATCTACGATCCCTCACTGTTTATTACACTATTAATAATAAAATAAATATTTTTTCTTGAAATAAATACTTTATGGTCTATTGTGTACTATTATTATTTATCACTAAGTCTTAATGACACGTTCAGGTCTTACGCATTATATATATATATATATATATATATATATATATATATATATATATATATTATATTAAGATAATAATTACTATTATGGGGTAGTGGTGAGGAAGTAACCAATGTATAGGAAATTTATTCGCATTTGCATGGAAGAATAGTTAGGGAACTATGGGAAAACCACCCTCAGTAGACCCAGCTGGGAATCGAACCCCGATCTTCCCATAAATAGAAGGCTTTTCTAACACGAGAGTGATACTTTAAACCGTTTGTCCACTGAATCAGGTGTGTGTATATTAGTTATTATTATTGTGTATGGGTATTCATACAAAGTAGAGTACCTATTTAAATTGATAAAAATAATACCCTCCTCAGTGGCCGCATAGTCTGACGCAACACTCTCGCTGTAGACTAGATTGCCGATGACTGGGATATCTTGGTCGGGTGTACTTAGAGTAATTTTTCCTAAATGTTTTCCCAATCTCCCTCTACATATATGTGGGTACATTTCCTCTCATTACCTTACTAATCCCTAAAACTATCAGTGTAATTAATAATAATAATATTTAGCACCACGTCTTACTACCCGTTCGGGTTATACGCTTTAAGTACTAATTACGCTAATTGATTAGGAATTGGTAAGGTTGAATTAGAGGAAATGAACCCGCATTTGCGTGGAGGGAGAGTGAAAAACCATTTAGGAAAAAACACCCCCAGTTCACCCGACCGAGATTCGAACCTCGATAGAACCTCGATCTCCCCGTCCTCAGCAGTCGAGCTCAACACGACTAGCGCGTTAGCCAACTACGCCACCGAGGCGGGTATGTAATTAATATTTAGGCGTATAGACTAAATGTGTAGTAAGATTATGTGACACAAAAATTATATAAAGTAAGTCATTTAAGTTTGATATTGGCGATAAAGATATTACAAAGGTTTATTCGGCTTAATATAATGCTGCGCACGCAATGAAAGCTAATTTTCGCTTTAATATACATCGCGAAACATGTGAAATTAAATATTTTATAAGCAGGAAGTTGAGGATAACTTATAATCGATAGTGATTGTGATTCAATGATAGCTCTAAGAGATGATGAACCAACATATTAAACACAGACATGGGTGAACTGGCGGTCTAAGGGTAAGTTGTCAGACTTCTGTACTGGGGGTCTGTCTGGGGTTCAATCCTCGGTCCCGGCACAGATTTATCTGATCGCCAAACCCTCCCTTAACCTCTGACAGGATGTGTATCAATCAGAACTTTTGAAAGTGGGAATGCCAGGCCTCCACCGTGGTTCGGATACCATGTAAAACTGAAGGTCCTCCATTTCATCTCATAATCACCCTACCACTACACATTAACGTAAGTGCGTATAACCCGAACAGTTATTAGGACGTGGTAATAATAATAATAATAATAATAATAATAATAATTTAACATAGACTCTGTCTTGTGCCATATACGTCACTATGTGATGATTGAAGTACACAGAACTCACAACCAGATGGCTCTGTGCCCGTATGACACTGATGTCACGGGCTTAGGATTCCTCTGGACAGGCAGTCGAGTTTCTAAGTTTGAATGCAACAGATCTTCAGACCAGGAATAATGTTCTGGTGTAGAAAAGTGGTAATACCTTATGGGCTTATGTTTTAATTAACCAATATATATTAGGATGGATTAAATCGCTAATCTATACTAATAAAAGGACGTGTTTGTCTGTGTGTGTATTTGTTTGTTTGTGTGCGATGCCCAGTCAAATCCACGACATGCAGAGTTCTGAAATTTTTAATATAGGGGTCCGAATGCACCTCGAAACCGGATTTTATAATCTTAACTTGCTTCTTAATTAGGCTATTTTTAACAAATTTGAAGAAAATGTTGTTAAACTGGTTTATAATTACGTTTCAGATATAACAGTGATAAAACTATGCCGTACCGACGCGACCTCGCGAAAAAATTGTTTGCGAAATCTACAAGGAGAAAACAGAGAAAGACAACACTTTTCAGAGATAACGTTTCATTTTGAATCTGTATGTGGGTCACGGGCAACGCCATGCGGGGTTGATAGTCTATTATATTTGATAATTACGATAATCGCCACATCTAAATATCATAATATTTAAATTAAAAAATGAAACTTGGACACAGGAATCGAACCCAAGAACTTTGGTTTAGCTCGCGATCTTAAATGATCACATATAATATGTATCCGATGAATTCTGCACGTCCATCATAGATTTTGATAAATTATGAATGGAGAGTGACCCTGGGAATGGGACGCTTCCTGGATAGCTCAGCGATCAGAGCATTTGCGTATTATGCCAAAGATCCCAGTTTCGATCCTCGTGTGAAGGTGGTATTTTTGAATTTAAAGAATGTAATGTATATTACGGTGAAAGATTTAACTGTTATGTTTTCTTTGAGTGATTTGAAAGAACTAGGGGCCTTGAGCTAAAAATTTCCCCAATGTTTGATTAATTTATTATTTGTCTTATAATAGACGAAATTGTAAATATTGAAAGTTATATTTTAATGCAAGATTTTTATTTATTTTTATTACAAATCATCTTTTTTCTTCTTCAAGTGTTTGACTAGTGATAGGAACAATTTAAATGTGTATCTTTTACTTTCTTGGTACAAATAAATATTTCTTCACTTAAACTCTCTCTTGACTCTCAAATAACAAGGCGGTGCACAGTCTTAAGCTTTATATGAAGAATTACACGGGGAAAGGTACGATAACTCGATATCTCAGGCGTAGAGGCATTATCGAGCTGTGGAAAAGGTTCTGTGTGCGACTTCTATGGCCTGATGCCATTTTAAAACTATATTTAATTTAACATTTTAGAAAACATTCTAAAAAAGGCCGAAATTAAGGAGTGATTATAATTTAAAAGTTAAGACTTAAATACATTGCTCTAGAGATATGTATATAAATAATTAAATATTACAATTTAAATAGTTAATAAGTTGGTAGATGTAGTCAGTGATATTACATTCAAAAGGTATAATTAAGCTTTACTTCAGATCGAAAAACATATTGTCAGGTACAAACAATTAACATGAAATTAAAAAGGCATCAACAACTTGACCATACAAAAGTTGCAGGAGAGTCTAAAATAAATGCATACACGTTAAGAATGTTGTTACAAAAATTATTTAGAGGTTTACAATATGGTATGTACAAAACAATGTTTCCTTCAAATATGTTGAGAGGTAAAACTATAGAATTTAATCTATTGGTTAACATCTGCCAAAACACATTCTAATGAGGCAATTGAGTGTTGTTGTTACTAAGACTTTTAGATATCAAATATATTATGGATTGAACAATGATTTAAGTTTAAATAGGTAGTGAAGTATAAAGTATAAAATTTAAATTTGAGGTTAATATTTTCCAAACGAGTTAAAAAGTAGTTAAGTCATGTGTAACTATCTAAGTCTTATCTGTTTCCATGTCCCATTACTCCTTTGTGAAATCCGGCACCGATAAGGATGCTGGAATTACTTCATTATTAACTTATTAACAGTTTAAATTATAATATTTAATTCTTTATATATACATAATTAAATATTATAATTTAAAATTATATATATAATTTCTCTCTCTTTCTATCTAAGTCTTAACTTTTAAAATATATATAATTTAATTGAGGGTTTTTTCCGGACAAGTCTGGGAGTTTGCATCATAATATAAACAACTTATACATTCAAGGAACATTTATTGGGGAATCTCTTTCATTTGTTTCTCAGCACCATATTTATATGGTTATTTCCCATCTGTATTATTAATGACATAATCAAAAATTATTCGTGAAATATTCTTAGTTTGACGGAAAGAGGAGTCTAAGTTCAAATCTTTGCCAGGCTCAATGATTAGGGTGAGTACGAGTTTATCCCTCCGTAACTGAGTATTGGGATTTTTTCAAACATCTCACCATTTTACCGCTGGTGCATTACATTCAAAATATCTTTTCTCGTCCTTATCTCTCCAGTTGAGAATGGCTGATGGTAAAAATCTTAATTAATAGAAAAATATTGTACTTCTAATAAATAAATTTTGTTCTGTGTGTGTGTGAGAGAGAGGGAGATAATAATATAAAATAATAAATTGTTAATTTAAAAAATTCCAGAACTGGTTATTATTGTAATTGTTTGTTGCTTATTGAGTTCTATCATTTATAATATACTGTAGCATATTTTGATTAATACAAATTAATTATACTCAACTATTAAAAATTCAAAGGGTCCATAGGGAACAAGACCGATATGATAAAATATCAAACAAAATTCTTGAGTAAAAATATTTTCAATATTACAAAAAATCAAAAATCAACTTTACATATGCCGTAATAATAGGGAATACTCCATGAATTAATTTTAATTGTACAATTATTTTTCAATCATGAAATATAATTTTAAAATCAAACCAGTTGAATCTGACAAAAATAAGCAGCAGCAAAATAAAGTGTATGTTTTAATATTCCATTTAATTATAAACTAAGATAACACACAATCAATCACAATCTACTTACATCAAATACAAACTATTTTACAAGAGTACATATGTATTTTCTCCAATCTTCTTATTTATTCACTTTTTTTTTTATTCAATAAATTATCCCTCCCTTTTTTTTTTACAAATACTTCTTTTTATTGAATTTCTCCTACGTTTCTTTTCACCGCTTCATGTTCCTTATATTTCCTGCAGACTCTTATACTTTCTTCCTTTTCAAACGATCTTTTTCGTCGATTTTTTTTTTTATTATTACTCATCCAGTTTATTTCAGTACGTTGCCATAATCGGTTTTCGCGTGTGAACTTCAACACCCAACAAATAACAAAATACCATTTCTGGGACCCAACGTCACACGGAACGTAAAAATAGACAAACAGTAACGCTGCGACAAAAGATTCCATACCCCAGTGAAGAAAATCCTTCTTTGGTATTAGGGGTGGAGGATTCATAGTAGATACGGAAAGAAATCAGTCGTCGGAAAGGAAGAAAAGAATTCACTAAGATAATCCTTTGTCGCTTCTTTTTTTTTTTCCAAGGGTTTTTATTGAGCTGAACTCTAAAGTATGAGATCAAATACTAAGATATACTTAGCTAACATAAACTATAGTTATTGAGCTAGAATTTTTAAATTATTGAATAGAAAAAAATCAACATTGCTATTTTGAAAAGTAGAATTAACAAATATAGAGGTTTAATTTTGGAAACTAAGATAAAACCAATATTGAGAAAATAGATAATACTGTAATATTGTCTTTGTATGAGCAGTTATAGTTTTGCTTATCAGTTAAGTATAAACTATCACGTCATTTCTATGTGTTAAAAATAAAATGTGTTCACTCTATTGAGTCGCAATTTTTATTTCACTCTGTGAATTTTTTTTTTAATATTTGGATCTAAATCTTAGCTAAGATGTGGGTAACACACACACACACACACACACACACACATACAAGATATGCGAAACAAATATTTATAGTTGGAATATTTCCTAAACGTAATAAAATAATAATTCAATTTTAATTGCCTTCATTATAGTGCTGGCCAACAGTCGTAAATAATCTTATATTCGGTTGAATAGCTAAAAAAAAAAAAAAAAATAAAAAAAA
>CABEEJ010000102.1:171235-208076 GCA_901482245.1 Timema douglasi
AAAAATGATAAAAATAAAAAATATTAATAATAACAAATAACTAAAGGGTGGTTAAAAGCAGTAACAATATGCAAAAAATAAATCATAATATTGTAAATTTAAATATTATAGGCAGAACCTCTACATGATAAATTATTGATATAAGATTTCCTTAAATAACTCTCTTAGTTTAGATTTTATTTTATGATATATGTTGAATTCGACAAATCTAGAATTGGTGCTATGGATACAACGACCTATAGTCTTACCCTATAAGAGCTATTGAGAAAAACTCATTTTGGATTACGAGAAGCCCGAATGCCTACAAGATCAAGGGCAAATTTGCAAGAAATTTTGCTATTGAAAATATTAAAAATAAAAAGGGTATCACAATAAAGTCTACGCGAGAAGATAGTTTGGAGCCCTAAGAGGTTTCGATTTTTGTCATAATCATAATAAATCTTGTTAATGAAAAATTTATCATAGCGCGCAGTGAAAAATTTTCTTTGAATGTTTTCCAACACAAGAAAGTCAGTTAAGGTAATGGAATTCCAAGCAACAGTAGCATATTCTAACTTAGATTTAACCAGGGCGTGGTACAGATATAAAAAACAGTCAACTTTCTTAAATGATATAGTAATAAATTTAATAAGCCCAAGTAATTTCAATGACTGGGAAATGACATGGTCAAACATGATAGTGGAAATAAAGTTTGTTATCCAGAACACCAAGATCATTAATATAAACGGTGCGAACTATGATTTAATTACCCAATATATAAGTAAAAAAGAAAGGATTAGTTTTCCTACTAAAAGATATAGATTTTGTCTTAGATTTATTAATAGATATTACGTTTTAAAAATACCATTGTAGAATACCATTTACATCATTTTGTAGTTCTATACAATCTGCAATTGATTTGATAATTTTAAATAATTTTACATCATAAACACGGAGTAAATAAATAGAAGAGTTCAAATGTTTACCAATGTCATCAATAAACACATAAAAGAGAAGAGGACTTAAATTAGAACCCCGTGGTATAGCACAGGGGGCTAAAAATGTATTTGAGGTGTGTGAATTAGATTTAATAGTGAATGATATGTCATTAAAATAACTGCTGAACCAATTTACATATGATTGAGAAAGGCCAAAATTACCAAGCTTAGAGAGAATAATACTATGCTGACATAAGTCAAATGCCTTACTTTGGTCAAAATAAATATCATCAACCTGACCTTTGGCAGAGACTTGAGGGGCAACATGCCCAAGAAATTCTACTAAATTAGTGAAAGTAGATTTATTTTTTATAAAGCCATGTTGATTATCTGAAAGTTTATTTTTAAGGTGGTGGAAAGTATGCTCATGTATGATTTTCTCGAATACTTTGAATAAAGTGTTTACGAAAGAAATTGGTCTATAATTTCAAGCATTTATTTTTTCCCCTTTTCTATAAATAGGTATGACAACAGATTGTTTCCATTTAAGAGTAAAAGTTTCATTTGACAGGCTAATGTTAAAGATACAGGCAAACAAAAGGCTGAAAATGTTGGCACAACCTTTAAAAATAAAACTTGGAATTCCATCTGTCCCGGCACATCTAGAAGAACTCAATTTTTGTATAGCATTAGCAACGTCCAAGGTTGTAATATGGCATGGATACAAGGGCGCACTAGTTTCAATAACGGGGCAGGGTAAGACAGGAAAGGCTGAATTATAAATCGAATGAAAGTAGGTTAACATTACCCTGAAATCACTTCTATTCATTCCTATCTCTTTATTGTGAACATGTGGACAGGCCGGATACGTGAGGCTAGTTTCATAGTCAGACTTAGTACGCCTCAATCACGGCGCTATAATAATAAGAGAACACAACCACCTTAACTCGAATAGGATCGGCCAGTTTATGGTATGAAACTGGCCCATTCGGTTCTAGTCTAGGTAGATGTCGTCCTGTATTTATTATAGTGCCACACTTGAGGCGTGCTAAGTCTGACTATGAAAATGGACCATTCCATTCTGGTCTAGGTAAGACAAGTCTTGTATTTAGTATAGATACGCGCTTGAGGCGTTATGTGTCAATGAAACTTGCCAATTATATCTTGGTTTAGGTAAGTGTCGTCTTGTATTTAGTATACATCCGCAATTGAGGCGTTCCAAGTCTATGAAACTGGCCAATTATATCCTGGTTTAGGTAGGTGTTGTCCTGTATTAAGTAGAGCGCCACACTTGAGGCGTTCCAAGTCTATGAAACTGGCCAATTATATCCTGGTTTAGGTAGGTGTTGTCCTGTATTAAGTAGAGCGCCACACTTGAGGCGTTACAAGTCTATGAAACGGGCCAATTATATCCTGGTTTAGGTAGGTGTTGTCCTGTATTAAGTAGAGCACCACACTTGAGGCGTTACAAGTCTATGAAACGGGCCAATTATATCCTGGTTTAGGTAGGTGTCTTGTATTTAGTATAGATCCGCACTTGAGGCGTTCCAAGTCTATGAAACTGGCCAATTATATCCTTGTTTAGGTAGGTGTTGTCCTGTATTAAGTAGAGCGCCGAACTTGAGGCGTTCCAAGTCTATGAAACTGGCCAATTATATCCTGGTTTAGGTAGATGTTGTCCTGTATTCAGTAGAGCACCACACTTGAGGCGTTACAAGTCTATGAAACTTGCCAATTATATCCTGGTTTGGGTAGGTGTCCTGTATTTATTATAGCGCCGCACTTGAGGCGTTCCAAGACTATGAAACAGGCCAATTATATCCTGGTTTAGGTAGGTGTCATCTTGTATTTAGTAGGCTATAGCGCCGCACTTGAGGCATGCTAATTCTAGCTATAAACTGGTCCTTAGTAAGCCATGGACTATCGTCAACGTGGAGCGACACACCTTCCCAAATACAAATCAACCGTGCATTAGACTTTAGTTTAAATTTAAAGTATTGTTTGCCTAAGTGGTAAAGTCACGCTTAATTTAATTCCAGGAAAAGAAACAAATTTGTAAGAAAACGTACCTAATTCTTTGTGTGTCTATGTGTGTGTGTGTGTGTTGTGCAGCTTGCGTCAGTGAACAGCGTTAGAACGAGTTAATTCCGTTACTGCTAAAAGCTTAGCGAGCATCTACGAAGCAAGGCAGCAGCATCTTTCAGGAACAGTTAAGCGTAATCTTGAAGTCTGAAAGTTTACAGAGCAGTGAGTGGTAGTGGTGGTAAATGGGTGGTGGTGGTGGAGGATGGTGTTGACCTACTAGAGATATCTGGTAAAGAAGAAGTGAAGGAGAGAAGAGAATGGGCCTTAACAAGGAGGGGCGAGAACTGCATCACCTCGTGATTGGCACAAGAAAACCCGACATACGTCGTTTATTGAGTTGTGTAGAATTTGATGTTGGCTACAGTTTTATTTGAGCTTGCACTGAATATCTGTGAACAGAACTGTCTGGTTGGATTTATGTAAATAGATTAGTATGAATTTGATATATTATAGACATCTGTGCAAGGCATTTCAAGATTGAATTGGTTTCATGGACATGATTTTATGAAATATATTATATTGAACATTAAAGTTAGAAAAAAATAAAAGATTTTGTCAGTGATATAAATAAAATAAGGATTTTTAAATAGTATTAAGTAATATTTTATATCATACAATCCAATTTTGTTGACTTTTATGAAGTAGACTTTATTTGAAGTTAAAAGGTCTTACATCAATTGATTATATTATGACTTATCTTATAAGCTTTACCATATTGGAACCAGGTATATTGAGCTTGCTACCTTATACGTTAGACGAGGAGTACATTTCGTAGGGAGTTTTTATTTAGCGCCCCGTCATATCACACTTTCGTGTTATATGATTATTTAATAATTACGCTAGTAGTTTTAATGATTAGTAAATTTATATTTAGATAAAATGTAGCCGCATTTACGTGGAGGAAAAATGGAAAGTAATTTAGTAAAACCTTCCACGTTTCAAAGATTGATAACCCCGTCATCGTCAGATTAGTCTACTGTAAAAATAGCACCTTAGACCATGCGGCCATCGAAATGGGTAATATGTTATTCATGTCTTGGCTCTTGATTATGACTATAAAGTATAATCTAAACCATCCCTATAGATCTGCGCAATAAACGCATAAATTACTGTATTTTATTTAAATCACTCACCAAGCATAAAAATATCAAAATTGTTTGATTGTATGAATGTTACAATGGTTCGTCATAAATTAGAGAAAAAAAAATAAAAAAAATAGTGGCTTATCTTAGCAGTAACACTGTTTGTTGTCCAACTTGGTAGCAAGCCGTGCTACACCACAATACCCTTCATTTAACCGGCAAGGTAGCAGAAAGCATACCTTGCATTATTCCACTATGGTGTAGCTTATAAGATACGGCCATAATGTAATCCATAAAGACCTTTGAGGGTAACAGAGTGTACATATGAGGGTGTATCAATGGGAAAGCCTGTGCCTATAGTTACAGTAAGGGATTATGAAGTTTAGATTTAAACGAAATGTATCCCCATTGGCTGGGTGGGTAATGGAAAACCATTTTGGAAAAACCACCCTCAGTACACCCGACCAAGATACGAACCTAGATCTCCCCAGCATCGACACTCTAGTCTATTGTAAGAGTGAACGCCTTAGACCACTTGGCCACTGAAGCGGACTACTCTATATTTATAATTTAAAATAATCAAAAGTACAATGAATTTTCCTTCATAAAATAATAGCTTTCAGCAAATAACAGGACTGAATTAATTTTTTTTTTTTGTCCACTCCCCACACATAAAAGAGAACCGTAAGGGAAATAAGTATGAAAGTAAAGAACTATGAAAGTCCACAGGGGAGTTAACGACCTAGAAAAAGGTTGTGCTCTCTGCTTTTTCCAATCCATTATCACTTGAAGAGAAAGTTTTGCCCTTCCGCCACCTCGCGCTGTTTCACAATCGTTCACGTGGCGTTACCCGAGATGTTGAGATGGTCATAGTATAAGCGATGCAATGCAGGTACAGTTTTATTAAATACTATTTATATTCAACTATTTGGAAATATATATTTAAAAAAATATTAATTAATAAAATATATTCTCAAATGATTGTCAACATAATATGTTTTGGTTTGTTAGTGATGAGATCATATAGTTCGAATTCAAGCCGAATTCAGTGAGTTAATTATACCTAAGAAAATAAAGTTTTCCAATCTTCTTCAAAAACTAATAGGTGCTTTTTTATATAACCTATACCCTCCCTTTCACTTACCCCTTAAAAGTTATTAAAATGTGTACAGCCTATTTTTAAGATGAGTATATCATCCATGTATCTTGGACCAATACAAAAAAAAAAATCGTGAAATTTTCATAGTAATAGTTAAATAAACTACTTTAAAAATAATAATAACAAACTGTGAATAAATAAAATAGTTTTATATAGTGTAAAACATTCAATTAAAATATAATTCAATTTTACGTTTATTAAGATATATATTTACAATAGATATTTTTAAATATTATATTAATACGTTTTCTATTGTGTTTTGTGAAAAATATGTTATTAAATATCTAGTAATAATATTTATTTTCGAATCCTGGTTGAGTCAACTGAAGATAATATTTCCTAAATGGTTTCTCACTCTACTACTATACTATTGCGAGGACATTGCTTATTACTTACTCATCCTTACCCTACTCCATCAGAATAATTATCATATTATCTGCGTATAAGTCGGACAATTTTTAAGACGTGGTGATAAAAAATATATATATTACTTGTTCTAGAATAATACTCGATCCACACTATTCATCACCTCAACGTAACGACACATACCGGCAGCGTCACATGGACATAGTATTCAATTTATCTTAATAGGCGACATTAACCAGCCTCGGTGGCCACGTGGTCTAAGGCGATACTCTCGCTAAATTTTATTGACGATGACGGGGAGATCAAGGCTCAAATCTTGGTCAGGTGTACGAAGGGTTGTTTTTATAAAATTGAGTTCCATTTTCCCTTAACGCAAATACGGGTACATTTTCTGTCAATACAACCTTCTTAACCCCGAAAATAATTAGCGTAATTTGTACATAAGCGTATAACCCAAATGGGTAGTAAAACGTGGTGTTAAAAATAAACAAAAAAATAGGCGGCATTCATCTTGTGGACCAACGCAGCGGAACATTACCGACAGAATATTTCGAATAAAATATTTTGACTTTGACGGTCTGTTCTAGTAATATGAATTGAGTGTGTCGGTGTACACTACGCCTTCCATTTGTTTTGAGACTTTTGAAAAACCTCTTAATTTGTAAGATTAGCTTTTAATTGAAAAAATACTTCAATACAAAAATTACTCGATATGGCCGCCACGAAAAAATTGATAATATTCACAGAGATACAATATGAAAAAACAAATCGCTAAGAACTAAAAAAGAAATATTTATTAATTCCAACTCAATATACTTGCTCTTTTTAGGCATCGTTAGCCGCCATCTTTTCCTAATTTTTTATTCTAATTATTTTACTACCTAAAGGAAAATCGCGTTCCCGCCTCGGTGGCTGCATGGTCCGACGCGCTACTCTCGTGTTAGACTATACTGCTTAAGACGGGGAGATTGGGGTTCGATCCCAGTTGGGTGCACTGAGAGTGGTTTTTCCTAAATGTTTATCCTCTATACCTCCACGCAAATGGGTGTGCACTTCCTCTTAATAAAACCTTTCTTACCCCAACACACTAGAGTAATTATTATAAAGCGTTTAACCCAAATGGGTTTTAGGACGTGGTGCTTTTTAAAAAAAAGTCAAATATCAATCTGTTAGTTCCCCGTTTTTAAACATCGGCATGTTTGTAAAAACACATTGCTTCCACCAGAACTTCACGGAGATATTACGTTCGTTTACAGTTATATGTGAGTTTTGAAGCTATTTGATATTACGCTGCCAGTACGTGACGTAACGTCGACGTGACGTATAGTATGAATTGAACTTTATCCTCCGTGACCTAATTTTATAACCCAACAAATCAAACTTAACCGAAAACTACTTAAGCAGAATTAATATTCATTAAAATATCGAAACGAACTTACTCAAGATTAACTTACCTAACCTAATTTATCGAGCCATAGATCCGGGTCGGTGGTCTCATGTTCTAAGGCGTTGCTCGCACAATTGACTCTGTGTTCGAGTTCCTATCAGTTTTATAAAAGTGTGGATTTTTTATTTTTTTCGAAATAAGACTAATTTCTTTCTCTAAACTCTAGCTTCTTAATTCAAATAAAATATGGGTTATTATCTAAATAATCCAAGCGGGTAGTAAGACACAGCTCACCATAAGAACACACTTTAATCAATTATTTTTGTTTGTTGCTCTTAAATAAACAAAATAACATACAAAATAAATATAAAACCAAATAATTAGTGGAATATCTCCTGCAATGATCATTATAGAAGCAATGTAAACCATATTTTAAACGAACAACTCTCTAAGGTAGTGGTCGATGATGTGACAGACATTTATATAAATCTCTTTTATATCTTGCTATGAGTTTTGGTAACACGTTATGTACTAATTACACTGATTGTATCGAGGATTAGGAAAGTTATAATTTGGAGGAATTGTACCCATATTGGCTTGGAAGGAGGGTGTAAAACTATTTTGGAAAACCTCCCTCAGTACACCTGACCGAGGTTTGAACCTCAATGTCCCCATCACCGACATTCTGGTCTAAAGTGAGAGTAGTGGATTAGAACACCTGGCCAACTAAGAGGGTATATATATATATATATATATATATATATATATGTATATATATAAACCAGATACATTATATAATGACGCAAAATTTATTTAGGCAAGAGAGGTGTCTAATTCCATTTAAACTGCTATTAAATTCACCCCTTTTTGCCTGCTGGACATCATTAACACAATATAACACACGAGCATGTTTGTGAAAAAAAAATCATCCCCCGCGGTCCACTGTTTGAAAGCCCCTACCACAACTCACATTGAGTCGTGTTGGGAAGCTATTAGTTACCGTATATGTCCGACAGAAAGCACCTGGAACCCTCAGGTCGGACAATTCGCAATGAATTGTACAGTACTAGATGAATTGCCGCGGCGTCATTGTTAGGCAAACCACCCTCTTCCCCTTCCTCCACATTGATTGACCCCTTGAACTCCTCTTCCATCGGGTCACCTTTCCCTACACCCCTTCCTGTACACCGAGCTGACCATAAGCGATCCGGTACGTATTTCCCTTGGGTGGTATCCGGACATGGTCGATCGAGGTTGTAACGCAATATTGGAGACTTTTATTCAGCAACAGTGCTTTAACCGGAACCAGACAGCGATTTCTCTTGTCCGATTGTAAATTAGTACCCAGTTTTCAATGGTGTCACTTTTCTCTCCAGGCATAGAGTCTTACTAACCCGCAGGGTTGTACGAATTTAATAAAACCACCATGGTAGGAAAGTACCCCCTTCGCTAGCCGCATGGGTGCTACACACTCACAGTAGATTAGACTGTTGATGACAAGATTCAGGTTCGAATTTGGTCGAGTGTCATAAAGGTTATTTTTCCAAAGTTATTTGCCACTGTCCCTCCCCGCAAGTGCTGGTACACTTAATCTAAACATAACTTTCTAAATCGCTAAAACAATTAGCGTAATTAGTAAATAGGTGGATAACCCGAGCGGTTAGTAAAACATTGTGCTAAATAAAAGAAGTATATACTGTTGTGACGTAAAGCACTGATTAATAGAGTAGTAGAAGGTAAAGAAGTGATTAATATATTAATGGGATATAAGGCATTGATTGATAGAGCTGTAGAACTTAAAGCAGTGAAGCATGCTCATTGGTTGCATAATTTTTTTAATGGATTAGTGGAACGTAAATCACTGATTAATATAAAAGCAGGACACATAACGTTCCGATTAAGAGATTTATAGGACTCAAAGCAACGATTTAAACCCCATTGATTTTCCTAATGTCACCATCATATGATGTAAATTGTCGGTAAATAAATACGGTTTCTCTAAAAGGAGAAGGGAATTAACCTTTTTTATGCATGGACATTTGTTTTACTGTAAAAGGGGGTTGCCAACTACAAATTCTTCAGTAACACTGGTCCATACACGATTTTTTTTTCAGTGTCTTCTTGAAATTTTTTTTTTTGTAACAACAATGAATATTTGAAAAGTTTAGTTAAAGTAACCTAAGAGGGTTGGAGGATGGAACGACACAATAATGTTGAATAGCCAAACTTCAAAGAGGAGATCTCTATGTGTTACTCATTTCAATACTATTTAAGAGTTTTCAGACTTTGAAGTGGATTTTAATTTGATCTAAAACTATGATTACTATAATAATGTGTATGATAGAAGGATTTTTCTTATATACCATGTGTTACTACCCACCCGTACTATCCACGTTTATTCGTATTAAATTGAATAATGTTGAGATAATTGAAACAGCTGATATAATTGCATTTATGTGGGAAACTATTTAAGGGGGAAGACACCCTCATTACATCAGAACAGTAAGTTATTCGATCCCCAACCTAACTATTCTCCTTATATTTAGTCCACATATGCTTCCATGAGGGTAAGTATAGATTTAACTTACAGGTATTTTCGGTGAAAATTTTAGGTAAACTATAAAAATATAATATAATAATCCTAAACTCATCAATTAAAAAAAATTCAATAAGATTAATGAATTAGAACTTCATTATTACTAACTCATCACTTAACTTTGTTTCTAAAAATCTGCAATAATATCTATGTATACATATGCTGAATTTTTAATAATACTAAATATAATTATAATATTACATATGTTAAAATATTTTGGGACCATAAATACCCAAATTTAAACGTGAAGTTATTAAAGAAAATTAAAGGAAAAAGAACAAACAAAAATGTAATAACTGAGGAGACAAAACATTTTGTTTTTTATTATATCCAACGATGAAATTGGGGAACAGGGTCTATATAACCCTGTGGTACTATCATTTCCTATGATAATAGGCTATCCAGATTTAACGATGGAAGAGAAGAGATAATGAAAGGTTCAGGGAAAGATTCCAAAGTGTTGTTCTGTCAGTTATCGGTATTAGGGGATTGCTCTTGTATACAAAGTGGTACAGTACCTGATAGTTGGATGAACAACACTAGATTGACTGCATCAAGTTTGTTTCATGGCTCATCCATTTTTAATGCCTGCATCAAGTGTGTTTCATGGCACATCCATGTTTCATAGCTAATTGGCTGCATACTATTTGTTTATTGGCACATCCATGTTTACTGCCTGCATCAAGTTTGTTTCATGGCACATCGATGTTTACTGTCTGCATCAAATTTTGTTTATGGCACATCCATGTTTACTGCCTGCATCAAGTTTATTTCATGGCACATCCATGTTTACTGTCTGCATCAAGTTTGTTTCATGGCACATCCATGTTTACTGTCTGCATCAAGTTTGTTTCATGGCACATTCATGTTTACTGTATGCATAAAGTTTGTTTCGTGGCAAATCCATGTTTACTGTCTGGATCAAGTTTGTTTCTTGGCACATCCATGTTTACTGCCTGAATCAAGTTTGTTTCATGGCACATCCATGTTTACTGTCTGCATCAAGTTTGTTTCATGGCACATCGATGTTTACTGTCTGCATCAAATTTGTTTCATGGCACATCCATGTTTACTGTCTGCATCAAGTTTGTTTCATGGCACATCCATGTTTACTGTCTGCATCAAATTTTGTTTATGGCACATCCATGTTTACTGCCTGCATCAAGTTTGTTTCATGGCACATCCATGTTTACTGTCTGCATCAAGTTTGTTTCATGGTACATCCATGTTTACTGCCTGCATCAAGTTTGTTTCATGGCACATCCATGTATATTGCCTGAATCAAGTTTGTTTCATGGCACATCCATGTTTACTATCTGCATAAACTTTGTTTCATGGCAAATCTATATTTACTGTCTGCATCAAGTTTGTTTCATGGCACATCCATGTTTACTGCCTGCATAAAATTTGTTTCATGGCACATCCATGCTTACTATACTGCCTGCATCAAGTTTGTTTCATGGCACATCCATGTATACTGCCTGAATCAAGTTTGTTTCATGGCACATCCATGTTTACTATCTGCATAAACTTTGTTTCATGGCAAATCCATGTTTACTGTCTGAATCAAGTTTGTTTCATGGCACATCCATGTTTACTGTCTGCATCAAGTTTGTTTCATGGCACATCCATGTTTACTGCCTACATAAAGTTTGTTTCATGGCATAATCATGCTCACTCACTGAATACTATTTTGTTTCGTGGCACACACATAGAAAATTGCTGCAACAAGTTTGTTTATTGCTCACCAATACTTACTGGCTTCATAAAATTGATTCATAGCACATCCTTATTTACGATAGGTACATTTTTGTCTGTATATTTAAACCTTCTTCAATGACAATCAGACGATGAATTATTTAAATGTATTTTTTGGGATTCTCCTTTAATTTTTCCTAATCAAAATTATTTAGGTTTAGTAAAGTTAGTAATAAAACTGACACAAAACCTAGAAACGATTTAATTCCATGGATATAATATGATTAAGGGAATAGTAAATTATATGTCCGCCATCCACATATATATGATAATAGTGGGAAAATGAGGAAGCGAAAAATTTAGGGAAGCTATGCCTGGATGATCATAGATGAAAGTGTAAATAATTTAGGAATAATATCGGTACGATTGTCCAATATTATAACAATGACTTCCTTGTTATCGGCAAACCAGGCAAAACAAGTAAGGGCATATTAGTCCACATACCTATTGGTGTGAGTCTTTTCAATTCGTTAATTTCAAGTTATAAGCCTAATTAGGTGAGCTTACTGTCTAGGGATAATGTGTCAGACTTTTGTGCTGGGGTTCGGGGTACAATCTTTGGTTCTAGCACAGATTTATCTGATTGCCAAACACTTCCTTCACCTCTGACAAGACGTGTATTAATCACATCTTGTGGAGTGTGTGGAATGCCAGGCCTTCACCGTGGTTCGGATCCCACGTTAAACTCTAGGTCATCCATTTCATCTCACAATCATCCTACCCTTACACATTAGCGTAAGTGCGTATAGACCGAAAGGGTAGTAAGACGCAGTGTTAATAATATAAATAATAATATTATTACAATTATTATAACTATAATTATTATAATTATTAGTATTATTACTATAGGCCTAATTTGTATTTAAGAAGTTAGTGACAGTATTTTTTCTAGTTTGTCTTTAAACCAAAATATTAATTTATCAAATGTATGGTTACATTAATTTTTATGCATAGGCTAAAAAAACTACTATTAATAAATGTCAATGTGGTCTTTATTGTCTCATGTAGGCTTATATTTTCTATAGCCACAGTTAGAAAGCCTAACACACACTATACATATACATGCATACATTTATATTTATATACACATATGTATACATGTACACGAATATTCACATATGTACGTACGTATGTATATATATATGTATATATATATATATAGGGAGAGAGAGAGAGAGAGAGAAATAGATAGCGAGATGGAAATATATAGATAGATAGATAGATATATAGATAGATATAAACACACATATTTAAGTTAGACTACAGCTATAACTTTTAGTTCAAATTTAAAGGCTTCTATATTAATTTTGGTGTACGATCAAATTTAATAATTAATACGTGTTCGTTTTTGGTTTGTCTCTAAATTAAGAGCTCTAAATATTGAAACCTTAAATGTAAAGTCTAAAAAGTTACTTATTTCTGTTAGCATCTTCCTATAAGAGAGAAAACTATAAAAGCATTGAATAATTTCACTGTGGTTGTTAAACAATATTTTTACAATTATTAATAATATTAATTATTTCCCAAAGTTTTGTAAGTGACGTGCTCCCCTCAGGACCATGGCCTTACCTACGTACCACTACTCAAAGTTCTTTATATATATAATGTTATTTAAAAAAAGTATATATGTTCTTTCCATATTTAGATAAAGATTAAGCTCAAAATATCTGTGGCATAGGTAAATAGAGTCTTCTGAAAATTTATAAAATCACGTTCAAAATATGAATCAATTTATTTACAAGACTTAATGCGATCAAAAATATGTTTATATAAATACATGACTAATGAAACTCACAACCCCTGAGTTGTTTCTTGAAAAATCATTGTTTTAATTCTTAATTAATTACAAATCATGATAAATATTTCAACTATTTATTAACTTTTTGAGATAATATTAAGGTGAGATGGAAGGTAAAGTTATTCTAATATTAGTACTTCTACCATTTTCATAACAAAAATAAAGAATAATTTCCTTAGTAAATACGATTCGAATAGTTTTTTAAACATAACTATCTCGACAGTTCTGGAATACGTGTATGTTATAAATATCGCGGTATTTGAACCGGACATTCTCTCTTCATTTAAACTGTTTCTGTTATAATGCCACTAAGAATGTGCCAAATATTTAAGAATTATTGAGACTAATATGTATATAAAAGTAAAATTTATATATCTACTGAAGAAATTTCTGATACATTTGTTCCAAAAATATTATTTGGTTGAACAAACTGAAAAACAAACATGAACCTTAAGCTGCAATTTTTTTCCATCCCAATTTGAGTGTTATTAATTAATATAATAAGTAGGCCTATAACACGTTTTTAACAAATAAGAAAATGTCCGTTTTTATTTAAACTCATAAACCAACTAAAGTGGTGGACATATCTGGTCGTAAAATAGAAAATTACCACTCACCTACTTCAGCGAGTGCTTCAATTTTATGCTACATCATAAAGTGGATAGCCCAAATTTGATCACATCGTACCTGTAAGGAAAGAAAATTAAATCAACAAGGACGTCAGAAATTGTATTTTCAGATAACTGCTTGGAAATATTAAAATTTATTGCTAATCTTAATTTAATAAATATTTTTCCTGGAACTTATTATGGTTATTAATGACATAATCTAAGGCGTAGAAATAAGTGAAATATTTTAGAATAAATGCAACCTCCTTTTATTTTCCTTATTTTTAGCACCACGTTTTATTGCTCGTTAAATTAAAGGTTTATATACTAATTACGTTAATGGTTTTAAGGATGGATAAGGCTACTTAAAAGAAGTGTAACCACATTTGCATGGAGGGAGAGTGGAAAACCACGTTCAGTACAGCCAACCAGGATTCTAACCTGGATCTCCCCGTCATTGGTAGTAAGATACACAGTTAGAGTAGCACCTTAGATCATGCTGCCACCTAAGTGGGTACCTTCACTTAATTGGAGAAGGATCGATAAATCTACAGTGATAAATCATATATGGTAGCCCCCAACTTCCTTACGTAACCTTCTGGAGATTTTAAACTCTACCTACGTGCTATACCCACAATCCCGTCTATTATGAGTTTGACGCTGTACATCAGGAATGTCAAGCTTACAATCCAGCTCTTCATTATTATCTGCTACTCATGGACAGCCCCTGCCCAGTTTACGATGCAACCATATTCTTATAAGCGTTGCATAAATAAATAATTTGATAATATCATAACTCATATAAAATATTTGCATTAAATTCAAAACCTTTCAAAAATGGTTGATTTAAGAAAATAAAAAACATTTGCAAATTTTTTTGGTAAATATAATGAGTGGGTCTTGTTACTAAAAATGTGTTAAAGTACAAATTTGAAACTATTTTTACTTAAGAAGGTGACAAAATAGTATTTCTTGAAAAGTTTATTTTATACACTAACCTGGCAAGCTCGAGTACTAATATATATTTATATATTATAAATATAATACACTTTCTCATACACACACACAAATATATATATATATATATATTATATAATACACAATCTTTAAATATTTTATTTATTTAGTTATCTAGCACTGCGTCTTACTACCCGTTCGGATTATACTCTTAAGTACTAATTACGCTAATGCATTAGGAATTACCCGCCTCGGTGGCGTAGTTGGCTAACGCGCTTGTCGTGTTGAGCTCTACTGCTGAGGACGGGGAGATCGAGGTTCGAATCTCGGTCGGGTGAACTGGGGGTGGTTTTTCCTAAATGGTTTTCCACTCTCCCTCCACGCAAATGCGGGTTCACTTCCTATAATTCAACCTTTCCAATTCCTAATCCATTAGAGTAATTAGTACTTAAAGCGTATAACCCGAACGGGTAGTAAGACGCGGTGCTAATATTATTATTTCATTAGGAATTGGGAAGGTTGAATTTAGAGGAATTGACTCCGCATTTGCATGGAGGAAGAGTGGAAAACCATTTAGGAAAAACCACCCTTAGTTCACCTGACCAAGATACGAACCTCGATCTCCCCGTCCTCGGCGGTCGAGCTCATTAAATATTCTTGCCATAAAGAGTTGGAATCGAAACAAAGAGGCAAAATAAATTTCAGTTTAAGTATAATACCATTTTGAGTTTAACTAAACCAATCGGAATAGTCAAGGGAATTGAAGCACTGGCTCATCACTAATCATCCTGAATCAATATTAGTCATCGTACACATAGGAAAATTCACCTAAGTCAACTTTATTGCATGTTCAAACAACAGGGTTCGTAGTGAAGCCCAATGACAGTCATAACATTTTATGATCTTTGTACAAATATACAGATCAAACAAAACCATTTTTTTAGAGACCTTGACCCATTTTTTCATGAACTAAAGAACCATGGTATAATAGATATAATAGGTACAATACATTTACCGATTAAGTTAAACTATATATAGATAACTTTCAAAGTTTTGGTTAAAGAAGATATAGTTTTCTATCACAGTCATGGTTTTTCGGTTTTTTGACATTGTGTATTAAATTAGTCTAAGCCCTAATTCACACAATCATCCTAAACGATATAGTATGGAAGTATATCCCACAGTTAAAGGCAGGTTAGGTTTCAGACCACTATCATAACTAGGGGTGTGGTATCGAAAGAAAAGTATCGATACTGTACTAATTTAAAGTATCGAAAGAAAAATATCGATAACGTACTTATATCGAAAGAAAAGTACCAATAGCAGTAAATATCGGTATCGAAATTTTAATCCGGAAAAATGTTTTTATCGTTTAATAATTTATTCTTTTGCATAATAATATTTTCATATAGTTAAAATTATAATGATTTAACCATTTGATATTTCGTTTAGCTCTATAACGTCCATGTTTTGTATTGGAACTGGGAAGGTATGATAGATAATATTGTATAATGGACATTATAACAGGTTTTACCATAACATCTTTCATAATGTCAATGCAAATATAGCTGATAAAAAGTTATTTAATAGCTAAATATTATTAGTAATAAACATGTTTTCAATCTATTACTGTACCCTTCTTTAACATAGTAGACATTTATTCCAAGCATGAGTGAAGATAACAAAGAGTTGTTTCTTTCGATACCGATCCGCGATCGGAGTGTGAGTATCAGTAAAATTATCGTAAACAAAGTATCGAGTAAACAATTACTGGTTTCAAAAATAAAAGGTGACCTGGCGGTCTAGGGGTAAGGTGTCAGACCTCTATGCTGGCGGCCGGGGTTCAATCCTCGGTCCCGGAACATATTTATCTGATTACCAAACCCTTCCTTCACCTCTGACAAGCCATCTTGTGAATGTGGGGAATGCCAGGCCTCCACCGTGGTTCGGATTCCACGTTAAACTGTAGGTCCTCCATTTCATCTCACAATCACCCTACCATTAAACATTAGCGTAAGTGCGTATAGCCCGAACGGGTAGTAAGACGTGGTTCTAATAATAATAATAATAATACATAAATAAAATATCGATATTAGTAAACTATCGATACTTTTTTCACATCACTAGTCGTAGCTATAAAATCAACGCAACTAGAAAAATTATTATTTTATTCACTTATTCAAGCATTTACTGCACTGCAATCGTCATATGAGGACCTTACTAACTTAAATAAAACATTTGTAACCAATATAAACACTTTAGGCCTTATATTTCAAAAATGGTTAAGCTTACAAATCACTCGAAGCTGGTGCGAGCGATAGCAGCATATCACTAAGGTGTCGTATCAGCAAAACAAGAGCCTAAATTATGAGGAATGGGGGCAATTGGAAAGCGTCGTAAATGCGAAGTGTCACAAGTTGGGGTATGCCTGTATTGTAAAAGAATCTTGAGAGAATTTCTTAATTAAATACATTATATATTTTTTAAATTAAGATATGAATTGTTTAAAAACTTTGATTAGTTATCACTTGGTTTTAAATGGTTTTGGGATTGTTAAAGGTGGTTATTTCAGATGTTATAGTGTGAAAACTGGAAACATGATTAGTTATAAAAGTTGTAATATCTTATTTAATATGTTTAGTTGGGGACCTGGTGGTCTAGGGGTAAGGTGTCAGACTTCTGTGCTGGCAGCCGGGGTTCAATCCTCGGTCCCGGCACAGATTTATCTGATTACCAAACCCTTCCTTCACCTCTGACAAGACATCTTGTGAATGTGGGGAATGCCAGGCCTCCACCGTGGTTCGGATTCCACGTTAAACTGTAGGTCCTCCATTTCATCTCACAATCACCCTACCATTACACATTAGCGTAAGTGCGTATAACCCGAACGGGTAGTAAGACNTACACATTAGCGTAAGTGCGTATATCCCGAACGGGTAGTAAGACGCGGTGCTAATAATAATAATAATAATAATAATAATAATAATATGTTTAGTTAACTCAAAAATATCTATAAATAATTTTCAGGGGAAAAGGTCACTAAAATTATAATGGTAATGCGTTGGCCATAGAATTGTTTGAGTTTAGTATTGTGATTGGATATTTATAAAAAAAGAAAACATACTATTTCTGTCAACAATGACCAAATGAAACTATATTATATGACTATTAATTTTAATTTCCTCTATAATGTTCATCAAAACTTACCACGTTTAAACATATGATTTGACATATGAATATATGGAGATAAATCTAATAGTTCTATATTAACTTCCAGATATAGCTCGCATATGTTATTCTTAGTCCCTCATGTTAAGGAGCCACCTCATTAATCAATAAGTTTCCACGTGAAAGTTTAGCTCCTAAAATATATTTAATTCTACGGTGAATTATTTCAAATTAAATTTAGGACCAATATAAATTCCTAGGATTACAACAATATTTGTTTTCCTTAACAACCCTAAGATTTGATTTTTATTAATAAAAAAATATACTTAAATGTGATATTAGGCCGTCTTCTACGACTTTTTAAGAGTATTTATGGAGCTATGAGACTAGGATGATGAAAAGATGCTCTGGATTTATGCTTCCTCTAACAAATACAATATTGATTTAAAAGGTTTACAACGGAAAATATTAAGATATTTGAGAACTAGCAGTGAAATTTCCACTTTACCTTGAGATAAGAAGTTTCGTAATTTAATTTTGCCTTTATCTTATGGACACGATAAAGGGTGGTAATGGGTAAAAACTAAATGTAGTATAAGCCTGGATAATAGATAAATAGTTCCAGAAAACGATAAAAACTATTGTGTCCAAGATGTGTTGATTGACAGCTATTTAAACTTTCTCTCTAACGAAGGCTGCTGTATTAATGTTTTATGATAATCTAGCACCGAGGTTTGAATATACAATTATATATAAGAATAGTATAGGCAAAACTAAATCATAATTTTAAAGAAAATTTAGTCATATTTGTATGGAGGAAGGGTGTACAAATATTTAGTAAATATCACCCTCACATACAGTAAAAATTTTAAACGGTGACCTCCCTGTCACCGGTAAACTAGAGGAGACTGAGCTTACGCTATAGGCTACGTGACCCACAATGCATAGGTTAATAGGTTAAATACTTCCGGTACCATAACACGTACAATTAACCATTATATTAGATACAATGTTACAGTCTAATAAGACCTCTCAACTAAATGATTATCTGCACTTTTTACTTCACAAAAGCGAAATTGTGCTAAGTTAAATATGTGGGTTTTTTGTTTTTTTTTCAATATTAAAATATAAAATAGGGTAACATGGGTTAATGGTCTTCTAATGGAAACCATATTAAAATTCATTCCGACGTAATTCTTTGTTTGAAACACGTTACCTACGTGTTACCCGTAGAATAGGAGAGACTCTTAAAATCTGTTCCACTTTCATTACTGTCACAAATAGGTTTTGGCACATTTAGAATTGAGATATATCCATATCCCGTTCCAAAATGTTTAAACTTGCTTTGTGGATAAATAATACGAGTCGTCCATTAGGTAAAGCTTAACATTTTAGGATATTCCACAGCTTTAAGCTTGCTATGTATGTGCTACGCATAGCATAATATGGCAACATTATTTTATAGAAAAATACAACGCTAATTGTGGCTAAGCGAAAATATGCTTTATTATGAGAAATTACAATTTTTCTCACCATATATATATTAAATTAATTAACTATATGACAATTTAATGTTGATCATCACAAAAACAGCCCATCTAATATTGATTATTAACATGTTTGATACATTTCTTAAGAGTTTATACGATTTTTTTTTCCCCTAAACGTAAACTATTTTCTATTGCTGTCAAGCCATACGTTTAACTTAAAACATATTAAACATTTAATCAAAGTGGTAATGATGATGTCGATTTATTAATTTAAATGCATCCACACTAACGTAGCCTCAAGATAAGAAAATTAGTTTTAAAAAATGTGTTGAGAATCACCCCCAGTAGAATAATTCGGGATTTTAAAACCAAATTCTTTTTTTAACAGAGGAAAATTGTAATAGTTATCTAATGACCTAGACCCCTCAGCCGCCGAAACGGGGGAATTAAACTATTTCTAAGACTTCTTGAAGGAGCGATTCCATACTGAAAAAGATGTGAACTCAACATATTTTATTTAAAATCCTATAAAGGCAGATTCTTTCTTTTACTTTTATTTGCATTGCAACGAATAAGCTTTTTTTTCTGTTTTGTAAAAACACATAATTTTTTTTAGTGATAGCACTTTATGAAGACTAAAAATATTTGCAAATCATTTGATTAATTTATGATACAAGTTTCTTAATAAATAGTGTTATCAGAACTACTAATTCGCAATCTACTATATTATAAATAATATTTTTTATAAATAAATCTTAAAAAAAACATATTAAATAAATGTATCAAAAATATAGAAGACTATTTACGGCGTTTATTTCGCATGTTATAAAAATGAATTCCTCACCTATCGGTGTACACCAAACCGATAAAGTCACAAAGTTGTTTTTTTTTTGCCATTTCTCAACCTATTTCTGATCGATATACGGATAGACTTCTGGAGCCGATACGTCAATCTATCACCTCTCAATTCTGACACTCTAACAAAGTACTTTTCCCGTTCCTTGGCTTGGTATTTTGTTCCGTGATGTCTAGCTGTATGGATGGAAATACCAGTCTATAGATTGACTTTCGGATAGCTTTGACTATAAATTATGACGATATCTATCTTAAAAATAAAAATTCTGTTTTGAATTTTGATGGAAAAGGTCTGTGTTGTACGTACGTACAAGAATGTGAACATGTTAAAAAAATGATCGCATTCATTTCTTCCTCCAAGACAATTATTTCAGGCACCATAACAGGTTTTTGTTTATTTATTTATTCTAGTAGGGTTATATAACCTGTATTTTCTCAAACAAGTGATTCTATCTACAAATTACTTAGAAATTAATTTATTTATATAAAATATTGTCTTTTTAATTTACACAACTTAAAATATTTGAATGTGTTCGAAAATTAAGTGCTTAGGAAGTTATTTGGCCCAAAAAAGGGATGAAACACTAGGATGTGGTGGAGGCTACATAATGATGAGTTACATACCCTGTACGCATCACAAGACAATGCTAGGATAGTCAAGCCTCGTATATTTACGGTAGACAGGACATGCAACGCGAATGAGAGAATTTAGAATCGTGTTCAGGTTATTGACTAGCAAACTCGATGGGAAGAGGATCATTAGGGAAACCTATACGCAGATGGGAGAGTATTATTAGAATGGATCGAAGAGAGAGGGTGTAATTAGGGGGACTGGATAGAACTATTTAAATATAGTGTTAGATTATAACGTGGTGTCCTGAATAGAACTAGAAAAACATATAAATAGGTGCGTACTTTATAAGAGCAGCAATGAAATGTCTAGTTCCTAGTACTATAGAGTAATTAAGTAAGTTAATAAATACAGCAAATGATGTCCCAATTTTTTATAAATTCCTCACGATGAATAACTACACCACAATTTCTACTAATGCTACATCCTTAGGTCATTGGCAGGTCCTCACTCTTTAATTAGGCCTACTTAGCTTAGTACGTGACTAAGTGACCTGGTGGTCAAGGGGTAAGGTTTCAGACTTCTGTCCTGGCGGTCGGGGTTCAATCCTCGGTCCCGGAACAGATTTATCTGATTACTCTTCCTTCACCTCTGACAAGACATCTGGTGAATGTGGGGAATTCCAGGTCTCCACCGTGGTTCAGATTCCACGTTAAACTGTAGGTCCTCCATTCCATCTCACAATCACCCTACCATTACACATTAGCGTAAGTGACGTATAACCCGAACGGGTAGTAAGACGTGGTGCTAATAATAATAATAGTATGTAACTGTACTGCACACTCATCTATGGTATCGGACACATCCCCTGTTCTTACAGTGCTTAACCTTAACAAAACATACGTTTTAAAAAAACACCTGGAGATATGTTAGACAACGAATGATAGGATTTATGGGGATTTAAAGATTCAAAGAGCTTGAGCTATATTCGGAAGGACTGCGTAAACTTATCAGGCTGATTATAAAAGTGAGCAAAAATGTTTTAAGTATACACCCCAATAAAATGTAATTTTTTTTTAGTGTTTAAGAAAATAAACAATTAAATCAAATAAGCTAATAATTATTTCGAAATATATAAACATCATCTAAATAGTTTACCTGATATTTAGAATATGTATTTAAATAAAGATTCACAACATAATCACTATTATGGTTTCGCTTTGTCGGTGAATAACTTTGATATTTAATTAAAAATACAGTGCACGGTATATTAAGTAATGAGGGATATTATCTGTGCACATATTTAGTAGATGGGGCATGGGTGGGTATTTTCACTAACATTTTATTCATTTATCTAGTTTTTATTTTTTATTTTTTGACCGTTTTTTTGGCATCTTATTACTACCTGGCTTCACGCAGGGGGTGTGGTTTATTTATATTAAACAAAAAACAAATGGGGTGCAGATTTTAAGTCTCGCTTAGGGTGAATGAAACCGCGAAATAGGTCGAATGAGATGAACTTACTTATTTATAATAACCAATAAGTAGCTCCACAAATGTATTAGTTAAACCTCAAAAAATCTATAAACTTTATTCAACTATTAAATATATGTTTTAGAATTTTGTTTTCCCCTTAATGGTTCACAATATACTATCCATGCAAATTCAAGTCACATTCTCAAAATTCTAGCCTTAATATCCTTACCTTAATAATGTAAGTATTTGAATATCTTGAGGTTCACGAACCACAAAAATAAAAGGAAAGTAATCAACAACTTTATATATATATATTATTTTGCACCTCATCTTACTACACATCCTAGCTCTCTGCATATATCTACAAATATAATTGAGGTAAAAATAAGTAAGATTTTTAAACACAATGTCTTACTACTCGTCCACTTAATACGCTTATGTACTAATTATGCTTGTGGTTTTATGGATTAGGGAGGGATATTTTTAGGAAGTGTACCCCCATTTTAATGAAGGAAGAGTGTAAAACCATTTTGGAAAAAAACCTCCCTCAATATACCCAACCTAGATTCGAACCTCTATCTCCCCGTCATCGTCATTCTAGTCTACTGCGAGAGTTGCGCATTAGTCCATGTGGCCGTTGAGGCTATTTGTAAGATATAATTAAGATGATGCTTACTTTCACTGGCGGGGAAAGATGGTTAAGACCGTAAAGGGGAAAGCCAATCTTCACAAAGCACGGCCAAAATGCAAAACTCCGGCAAACCCAGACCAAATGAGATTAAATCCTTAGCACGCTTGACCCAGCGATTAGGGATACGGATTATAGACACAGGTGTAAGATTATTTTAGTTTTTTCCTTTCATTTTAATCACGCATAGGTCACTGTCTTGTGCCTCAAGGTTCTTCAACTGAGCCGGAAAACTGATATTTTGAGCCACCGCCTTGAGCGAGAAGCAGCAAAGGTTCCGGAAGAGGCCGATATTGCCATAGGAAACCGTCCGATGGAAGGGTTCCGCGAGTGTTGATGATGTGATTACAAGTGGGGAAGCAAACCGAGAAAAGAGATGAGAGGGATAGGGAGGAAATAGGGGCAGAGCCACAGTAAACAGATCAGCGGCACCCGGCGAGCACGGACCAAGAGAGAGTTTAAACGTGTTTCGCTTTTTGGCGGGTTAGCGAGCCGGTAAGAAACTTCGTACACGTGAAAGAGAGAGAGAGAGAGAGAGAGAGTAAGGAAATGAATGAGAGGTCGTGTGTATTTTGTGCGTGCAAGCGCACGCTTGTTTGTGTGTTGTACGTGAAGCGGTCGTAAGTGGAGGGTGATGGTGTAGCCGTAGTTTACCCTCTTCTTGACGATTCTGGCCGAGATGATTAGAGGAAAGCAGGTAAAAGGTGACGGACAGGAAAAAAGTCTCCTTACCTCTCTCTCCTACAACATATATACAGAGAGAGAGACATGTATGTGTGAGGCAATCTCCCTTGAGAGGAAAGTTTTTTTTTTCCACGTCAACATATCAGACCTTTCTGACGCCCTCTTTTGGGATGCTTTTTATCTATTTATGTGTCGACGACGCAAAAGTTTGAATCGGCTTTCCCCTTGCCTTCACTTTTTAAAGTGAGGATTTTTAAACCTTTGGTTTCATTCCATGGTGGTAATATACTTTTTCCTTAAATAAGTATTTATTTTGTTTTAGGACCGCCATTTTATACCTGTTCAGGTCATACACATATGTACTGATTTTACGTCAATGAGTTAAGGATAGAGAAAGTTGATTATAGAATATAAAAGAGGTAACTTAAAAGTGGTTAAAGAAATGCTAGGAAACTGATTTTATTTACTTTTTACCCCTTTTTAAACTTTTAATCCTTTTTAAAAATTTTTATTCAATCTTTTTTAAAACTTATTGGTTATACTCTTAATAGCCGCCTCGGTGGCGTAGTTGGCAAACGCGATTGTCGTGTTGAGCTCGACTGCTGAGGATGGGGAGATCGAGGTTCGAGTCTCGGTCGGGTGAACTGGGGGTTGTTTTTCCTAAATGATTTTCCACTCTCCCTCCACGAAAATGCGGGTTCACTTCCTCTAATTTAACCTTCCCAATTCCTAACCCATTAGAGTAATTAGTACTTAAAGCGTATAACCCGAACGGGTAGCAAGACGCGGTGCAAAATATAAATATACCCTGAATACTTTTTGCCCTTAATAAGCCTTTTTACTAATTATTTTTACCATTAACTAGTTTTTTTTAGCATCGCGTCTTACTAACCATTTGGGTTATATTTCTTAACTATTCTCTCTTGCATATCCGGCTACTTCATACTAGTTAATTATACTTGGAGTACTTGAATTTTAAATTGAAATTTTAACTTTGTGATCAATTAGAGAGAAAAAAAATTAATATAAATATTACATTAAATTAATATTCTATAGTAATTGTTCCCGTGATCTAAGAAATTAGTCTCACAATAAATATAAGAAAAAGTTAAAATATATGCTCTAGATATTAGATCGATTAACTAGAATTTTAAGTTCAAATCATTCGAGATGTCATATCAAACTAAAGACATTCTAATTGGCCTCCATATTGAAACGTATAGCCAGATTGAGAATGTACTACACATACGATGTTTGACCTTTGTTCAAAGAATATCCTTGCCTAATTTCTTTGAAATGTTAACGCATTTTACAGTGGCAAGCAATGAATATCCGAATGGACCTATAGACAGGCATAAGAAATTTAAAAAGTCACGTTAAAATAAAACCTTTCCAGGCTTGGTCAATTTTTTTTAATGTTAGAATAAAACATGTATACACTCGATCAGTTTTAAATTTTATACTTGTATTAATACTTTAAACATTTTTTACGCAAATAAAGAGTAAAAGTTTGGTTACTTTAAACTATTCTACTTAATTTAAATCATATATATGTGAGTAATTTCCAAATTTAATGCATACAAAAATATATTTATAAAGGCTGACTTTTAAAACTTTGTAAGCCATCAAAGACATATAACATATTAACTAGAGCGTAAGCCAGTGGCATATAAAGAAGGTAGATGCAATTTAGAGTGTAAATATACCCATTTTACCAATGAGACCCAAACCAAGATTCATGCTTTACTATGGATTCAAACTTTCGCCGAAAAACTAACACAGAACAGAAACGTGGTTACGTGACGCTCTCTAAGCCAATCACAAGATTTCCGCTTAATCGGTGCGAGCTGTTCTGCTGAAGTTAAACTATTATCTACTTCGTCAGCTCTGCTCGAGATTTTAGGCACAAGAGAACCAATCAAATCTCAGAACCAACCATCTCAAACTATTGCGTATGCGCATTTGTCAACGCATGCGCTCTACAGTGAGTCAGAAACCAGCTGACAGCTTCATTGATATTTGTAAGGAGATTTGAAATAACTCGTTAATGTAAAGCGTGTTTATTGATGTATTGGATTGTGCCACGACACAGCGTTATAATTTGTTAACAACCATCGAGACAATAATTTAAAATATATGTTTATCCATTAGAAAATAAAATATGTTGATAATCAGCTGTTTGAAAGTTTTGCAATGCATCATGGGTCAACTTAAAATGTGTGAATTACTGCGTAGATTCTTCTTTTTATTTTACGGCGAGCGTGTGAATCAAGCTTTATTCCGCGTGTCCCCCAACTCAGCAATCTATTGTATTTTTTGCTTACTATATATCTATTTTGCGCGTTAAAGTTATATTCTACGAAAGCCAGCTAATAAAATCGACTATATATGTCTGGGTCAATAAATAAAAATTTATTATTCAATCCCGGAATATCTTGTTTGAGTTTCAGTACCAATTCTAAGAGACGTCTAAAAGATTTGGTGAAATATTTATCACCACGGATCCTGTGAAGTCGTAAAGTGAGATGTCTTCTCTCATTGTTTCATCCTATTCTCTGTAATGGGTCGTCCCTTAATATTGGCTTCACCCCAACCCTCCCGCCTAAAACCCTCCAGAACTACCCTCATCCCCTTCCACACCCCTTTGCACTACAAGACCCACCGATGAATGAAGATAATTAAAGCTCAGGATCACGGCTCATTTAGCCAGAGGCGCAACGGGGAGGCTATGGGGGAGAAGGGGGTTTTGGGGATATAAGGGGGAAGGGGATAGGGGTCCATCCACTGTTTTAGGGGTTAAATTACATTCACGAAGCGCGAGTAAGTTTCATCAAGAGATTCAAGCTTGTCATCGTTGTGATGAAATATGTTAAGGGTTAGTTTGCATCCAATAGTAAAATAGTTTTGATCTTAATTATAAAACTTGTATTTTTCTCGATTAGTAATTCACTATTTACTACAGTTAAACAAATATGATAATGTTTCTATATTAATCATAATTTCATTATGACGGGAATATGTTTTTTTAAATAAATATTTAAAATTAAATATAACTTTATTTTCTACCAAAAAATAAAGTTTTATTTGGACTATGCCACTTCTACCATATAGACCAACCTAATTTAGTGATTAATCTATTAAAATAGTGTGAGATATTAGATTTTCAAACCAATTCCATTGACAAGATTTTATATTTGTTTAAATTTTGTACCAAGAGATCTTGATTTTTTTTTAATATAACTGAACTTGTGATTTCTTCGACAATGTAGCCTAAACCAGGTATATAGATAATATTTCGCACATCACATCCTACTACCCATTCTGAGTATCCATATGGTAACACTTATAAGGCAGGTACAAGGAAGATAGGATTTAGTGGAAATGTATCAACAGTTTCGGGAAGGTAAGGTATAAAAATAGTTTGCCAATCGAATGTTGTTGTTAGGCTATATGTGTTTCTAGGCAAAGAATATGTCAAGTCAAGAAATAAATTCCACAGAATGTTTTAATATGTAAGAATGATATATGTTTAATTAGTTATTTTTAGCACCACGTTGAACTACCCGTTTGAGTTATACGCCTATGTACTAATAATATATGCTGATGTTTTTTTTTAGAGATTAGGAAGTCTAACAGCATTTGCGTGGAGGGATAGTGGAAAACAATTTCTGTAAAACCACCCTATTAACACCCGACCTAGTTTTGAAACTCGATTTCCCCCTCCTCGCCAATCAAGAGTATGGCAAGAGTTGCGCGCTAGATTATGAGGCAACCAAAGCGGGTGTTATTGTTTATTAATTATTATCTTTATATATTATTTATAAGCCCATTTCTGGTCATTTAAATCACGAATAAATGGATAAACCGATTTTGACAAAGGGCCACTTATTTTAAAGGTTTGGAGTCCTTGACTTCTGGCGGTACCATAAGTGTCTTTCCAGAAGAGAAATTTTTTCCTATAGTTGCTATGGTCCAGTTAATTGGACTTAGGCCAGGTTTAAAACTTCTACTGGCACCACATAGTCATCATTATCATCATCATCATCACATCATTTCATTGGGCCGAAGTAACTGCAACCACATGGTGTCCTAGCCTCAAAAGACATTTATATATCTGCCACACACAGTAGAAGACCAGGACTGTCTAGCCAACAAATTCTAAAATAATAAAATTATTTTAAAAAATATTATTTTTTATTTATAAGTTATGAAGTGGTTTAGTTTTAATATTGATTTGTGATGTCATTGGTATATATTAAAATATCTTTGATCCTTTTATTAGAAATATTATTATGTGTGTTAAGTTTTATTGTTTTATTTATTATTAAATTAATTATATTAATAATTAGTTTAGTTTATTAAGTGGGAGATGATTAATTTCTATTCATATATAGATATTATTAATAGCCAGCTGTTCCTGAAAGACATACACACAGTCATCCAAGAAAATGTATGTAGCTCTATACATATCTTGAAATGTTCCTAAAGGCATGAAAGGGGAAATAGGGGATGGGGGAGGGAGTAAACGTAGTAAACAATCTCTCGTGGTCGCAAAAGCGGTTGTGTAAAAGGGTAGGTGAGGTGGGGTATAGAGTTGAGTGATGGGGGTGATATCAACGAGCACGTTAATTAATTTTAAGTGAAAGCAAGCAGAATACCGCCTGCCGATAAGGTTGCCACTTTGATGCTTGGGAGTCCCAGAAAACACAGTTTGCGCATGTGTGTAAGAGAGAGACACATGAATTTTGGGGCAAAGTTTGTATGTTATGTTTCGTGAAACTCTCTTTCTCTCTAAAAGTTAAATGAAAAAAAAATAGTTATAAGACTGACAAACTTGAAATTTTCTTCTGGTAGAGCGTGGGTTATACCTTCAGAACTTCATAGATATATATGAGTGATGATAACAGAAGAATTTTATCTTTCTTTGGGCTTTGATCTTTTCAAGATGACATCAATAAGACATATATTGACACTAACAAATAAAAAAGAACAAAAACAATAAAACATTTCGTGAATAACAAGCTCACTTCAAGGTTGTTTAATCTGGTTTACAAGAATCACGGTTGTGGATATTGAGAGTTTTTCTTTTTTAATTTTAAATACCCCACTCCCGTTTCATTTGAGCAAATGCGGATACATTTATTTTAAACTCTATCTTACTCACGTAATTTATTTCATTTATTTAAGGTGGTTCACGGGCTCTTTCTGAATGATTTATTGTATCATCACACGACTTATAGATTTAATCTATTTTAAAACAGACACAACATACATCACTGTGAAAGGATAAACCCACATTTGATTAATGATACATTTTTCGTTCATGCCAGGAATTGAACCAGGGATCCTTAGCTCTTTAAATAGACACGTTACTGTCTGAGCTATGGTTCATCCCGTATTTTACACGTTCCTATTCAATTATTGTAATTAAAATTAGTGGTAAGATCGTCTTAACGGGTCAAATTGTTTAAGGCATCATTATTATGATATACTGGATTGACACTGAAGGGGATATCAAGGCTCGAATCCCTTTCGAGTGAAATGAGATTGGTTCTATTCAATTATTTCTTTATATTCTGTCTCCACGCAAATGTGAATATATTTTCCCTTTATTAAACCTTCCCATAGCTTAGCACATTTGCCTAATTAGTAGGCTACATAAGCGTATATCTGGAAGGGTAATGAAACAGAGCACTAAATAAAAAAAAGTGTTAATAACATATGGTTAGTGAGATTAGGTGTTTAAATAATCTATCTCTACAAAGAAAAATCATCACAAATAGTTGAGCTCATGATCACTATTTTTCAACAAACAAAAACCCCCATGAACTTGAGATAAGTTTTCATCACCCTTCATGCCTGTATGACCCTTAGACCAGTTTTACACCAAAGCATCTGAAAATGCCAACTCTTGTTCCGCAATCTCGTATATTGACCGAATGGAAGAATCAGAAACTCAAACCTCACGTCACGATATTCTACGATTACACTTTACATAAAAAAATCAGTAGGGTAGCTGTAGAGGGCTAAAGGTAAGGGGAGGGGGAAGAGGGAGGAACGGACTTGTATGGTGGGTCTTATCGTGTAGAATGGCTGAGAATAGAACCCCGAGAATAAACGTCACTCGCTTGAATTGAGACCGGTTTGAATCGGTATGGTGGTCATTTCCCCTCCCACCAAACCCTCTTTCTACATGGGTTCTACCAACTCCCAGCCTCCTTCGATCTGAATCTGACTCAAGAAGATAGGACTCGAGTCCTTGCAGGGTGCATCAGTAATTTCAAACCCCAAAATCATAGTCTTCCTCCCCCTAACACAAGGTGTTATCTAATCCTCTCTTGGGACTGGTGCATTTCTTTATAAATTAACTGACTTCATCATTTTTAGTTAGATTAGTGTTTTAAGTCCCTAATCGTTTTAACACAGTAGAAGAATAACGCATGAAATAAACTAGTTTCAATTTTAAACTTTTTTTAATCACCGCTACTTACTATCCGTTAGGTTCATACGCCTATGTAATAAAAGATTTTAGGGATAAGAAATGTTATATTTATAGGAAGTGTATCCACATTCAAATGGAAGGAGAACGGAAAGTCATTTTGGAAAGATAATCTTCATTGCACCTGACCGGGATTCGAAGCTCGATACTTCCGTCATCAGCAGTCCAGTCTACTGCGATATAAGTGTGTTAGACCACGCGGCGACCATAGCGTGTAATTTAAACTTTAATATAGTATTAAATAAGAAAAATAATATATATATCGACCAGGCAAATACTCGCTTTGGTGGACATTCAGAGTAAACGTCAATATTCTCTGGGCTGTTTAACCAGTGACGTGGTGTTTGGGGTTTTAATCCTGGCCAGAGAGTATAAATAATAACAGAAAATTAAATTAGTACTATAATCATCAAGCCATATATATAATCCGGACTTCTGTGCTGGGATCCGGGGTTCAATCCTCGGTCCCGGCGGAGATTTATCTGATTGCCAAACCCTTCCTTCACCTCTGACAAGACAACTTGTGAATATGGGGAATGCCAGGCCTCCACCATGGTTCGGAATCAAAGTTAAACTGTAGGTCCTCCATTTCATCTCACAATCACCCTACCATTACACATTAGCGTAAGTACGTATAGCCCGAACGGGTAGTAAGACGCGGTGCCAATAATAATAAGACATATTATTTTGTCAATTTGTCTTACTACTCATCATATATATATCTTGAAATATTTACACTAACGAGGTTGTGATGAGGAGGACAGAACTCAAAGGAAATGTACCTCAATTCACGGGGACATAAAGAGTGAAACCATTTAGGTAAAACCTGGCTTCATTATTGTTTTCAACTAAAATATGACCAGACCTTTACATCATAGCTTACTCGTCCTTATCCCATTTGCACGGACAGGTAGTAAGATGCAGTGCAGATAAATAAAACAATAAAATACGCTTTTAAATGCATTAAAAATAGATTATATTTTGGCGAGTTTTTGAGTTTTCTAAAACGTAATGTATTTATGTAGATAGAAAATTTGGTCTAAAATTTAAAATTATGATGTTTTAAAATCTGTTTTAGTAAAGGTTTGTAAGTGTTTTTTGCGTTTATTTTTTTAGCCAAAATCATATTATGTAGTTGAAGAAAAGCTAATTATTTAATACATATTTTAACAGTAATTTTAACGTCCTTTTTTACTGAGATGCATGTGTATTTTCACGCTAGATTAGCTACGACCATATATGATTTTTCTTTAATTAAACCCATTTTAGAGCAAATGACTGCGTCTGACAGGGTAATCAAAGGTGAAATTGCAATCTGTTTATTCAATTTTACTTTATTATACAATATGTCAAAACCATGTATTTCTACATCCCGTTAGAAAATGCATTTTAAAATTACGTAATGACACTAAAAAACTGTAAAATATTTTTTTTAAATCACTAGCTAAACATTTTTAATGATTTTATCTGACATATATATTAATTTTCATTATTTTATGTATTTATTAAATTTCCACAATCTCATTAGTAATATGAACAATAATTTAACATACTTCTATCCACAAAGACTATTGAACGTTTTTTAAGCTATAAAACAAAATTAAAAGACTATCTTGATTTATAATTCCACATTGAGTACGGGAAAAATGTTTTTTGACATTTTAACGAACATGTACACTCCACTTATCATCAAAGATAGCGGTCTTACCCTCACATATTAAACTATGTCAATGTAATGCTTGAATACCCTCAATTTAGAAACAAATAATTGTTATGAGCATTCCTCCTGCCTTTCTTTAAGTCTATTTGCTAAAAATGGGTGTTTAGGAATATATATATATATTTATTCAATTTGTCATTAGTTAAAAATTAATTTGTATTTCTTTAAATATATTGTATTTATATATTTGTATTTTTTTTTTATTCACGTTATAAATAACCCTATAAGGGAGTTTGTATAGTAACGTAATTAAACCATAATTATTTTATAACTAAAAACCAACAAGAATAATATATTTAGAGAAAAAAAAAGTAAACGTATTTAATATCCTTTAGGTTTAAACTTAGATATTATGATATAAGGCATACAGACCATCCCATTTTGTAAATTAATGTAGACTTTGAGCCAATGGCATAGTCAGACTTAGTCCTATTATGATATATATATATATATATATATATATGTGTGTGTGTGTGTGTGTATTCAATATTCAGAGATGATTCTTAAAAAGGGAATATTGATATTGGACAAGACATTTGACATTTTATCAAATTAAAAATCTTATTCATGTTCATAATTTTAGAATTAGTTCTTAAATTTGTGGCCAGTAAATATTATCTCCCTTCCCTCTATTAAACGTCATAAAATGCCATAAACTTGTATGGAGGGTCGTAAAGGGATAGTAGATTCTATCGTTCATTTTGTATGAGAAGGTTTGTCATTTTCTTATATATATATAAATGAGGTAAGTAGAAGCTGTGGTCTAGAAAAGTGATATAAACGGCCAGATGGTTGATTGCTGACCACATTACACCCTTTATCCGATAATATTCACCAACATATGGCGGCCACTCAGTCGGTATAGCTCTCTTGCAGGCTGACGCTATGGAGTTATTTTTATTTTTTATTACTATAAAAATAACATAAAGACCTATCATACTGAATTAAATTTGTTTTCGTATTCTTCCACTATAAGATGTGTTTATATATAATTAAATCAAACTATAAATTCAAATACCCAATTTGACAATATATATTCATTTATGTATATACATATATTTAAATACCTGATTAAAATATATTTATTCATTTAATAATAATTATTATATATATATAGGTTATTCAGATCTCCAGATAAAAAGTATACAGGTCGTAGGAGGTGACAAGACAAGTATTAACACCCAGTGAACTTGGGGTCACCCCCTTCGGTGATTGCATGGTCTAAGGCGTTACTATTAAATTAGATTATACTGCCTATAACAGGGTTTATTGAGTGGATTTAAAAAAGTAGTTTTCTACTCTCTTTTCACGCAAATGATTGTACACTTCTTATAAATATAGCATTCCTCGTCACTTAAATCAATAACGTAATTAGTACATAAGCGTATAACATGAACGGATAGTAAGACCTGGTGTTAGAAGATAAAACTTGGGGTCGCTGACGCCAAATGGTGGCGCTATAAGATGTTAAGATTTTGCCCTATATGCACCTGGGGAGTAGGCAACACATGCAGTAGGCCACGCTGACAAACATAGGCAGACCAAAACTGCGTTCTCTGCATCAACCAAAGATCATATCTTTAAAAGAATCAGCAATTAATGTTGTCGGGCAATTCAATGTATGTTACTAGTCATAATAATTACACTACACTTAACTTGGTATGTGCTGAAAGTTAATTATTATTATTATTATTATTATTACGTGTGTACTTTTCAGTGCTGGCCTGTTATAGGTCTTACGACTGTTGGCCAGCACTATAATAAAGGAAATTGAAATTGAAATTGAAATTATTATTAGCACCGCGTCTTATTACCCGTTCGGGCTATACGCACTTACACTAATGCGTAGTGGTAGGGTGATTGTGAGATAAAATGGAGGACCTACAGTTTAACGTGGAATCCGAACCACGGTGGAAGCTTGGCATTCCACACATTCACAAATTGTGATTAACACACGTCTTGTCAGAGGTAAAGGAAGGGTTTGGCAATCAGATAAATCTGTGCCGAGACCTCGGATTGAACCCCGGACCTCCATCACGGAAGTCTGACACCTTACCCCTAGACCACCATGAAAGTTAAATAAAGCTACTAATTTGAAAAATTTCACCTCGGTTTGTGATAGATGTCGCACAATGTTAATGACATACAGACAAATAAATTCTTCATTTTATCAATATAGATATTCAGTTTTTCTTCACACCGCATCTTACTACCCGTTCAGGTTATAACCTACTCTTATGTACTAATAACACTGTGTTAGGAATTAGGAAGAGTTTATTAAATTTAATGGAAGTGCACCCATATTTGCGTGGAGGGAGAATGGAAAACCATTTAGAGAAAACTACCCTAAATGTACCCGACAGGGATTGAACCCCGATCTCTCCGTCTTTGGTAGTATAGTCTAGTAGTGTGTTTGATCATGCGGTCACTGGGGTTGGTTATCCAGTTATTAATTGCGCTATGGACGATAGTGACTGATTTCATGTCAACGAGTTTTAAAAACCATATTACTAATTTACAGCCATCTGCAATAGCTATCCATAAATTAAATACTTTATATAAGTTCTAGATCATTTTAAGGTTCTATGTGTTTTAAACCTTGATATGTAGAATGTCAAATAAATTACTAGCTAACAGAAATAATAAGTTTCATGCTTCGAGTGAAAATTCCCGCCTCCCTCTTAATATCGCTTCCAGTCGCTTTGCGTTGGAATAAGCATTTCGATATTACCACCAAGCCAACAATGTATGGAGTAGAAAGAACAAATTAAATCTCTACACTTCCCCTGTGGAATAGGCACACCCCGCGACGTTACACTGACGTCATAATCGTAAATTTACGCGGTAGAGTTTAATAACGCATGTGAAAAAAAAAAATATATATATATAACCTAGTCTGTAAAAGAGCTGTAAATTTTCTTTTCCAACCGTGTAAAATGCGTAATAAATAATGCGTTTGACTGTGGCAACACCTAGCTAGCTACTACATACTCACTCTCCCATCACTTCAATTACGTCAAAAAGGGTTGTGTGTGTGTATATATATATACATATACATTTTNTATATATATATATATATATATATATATGTATAAAGAAAAAAACCGCTTTCAACCTCGCTGAACAGAACTCCTAACACGAACGGGTTTAATATGTTTAGACGTAAAATAGTGGAATGTTGACATCTTTAAAGCTGCTCTACGCGTGCGAGTATGTATAAAGAATGGAATTCTTCTACGACATAAAGAGTCAGTAGAATGTCTCAAAGTTATTTTAAATAGAACTTTTATTATTTTAGCTCAAGTATCAACATTTTGTGGTATTGTTGAGATAATACACGTTGGTTAGTCACGCGGACAAAGCATATATATCATAATATTCTAGTTTTTTTCAGTGACGGCGATGTCATAATGTTAGTAAAATGGGGCTTATTGAAGTGGCTTTGCTAAATAGTCTTCCATCATTCCTTCGGGTAAATGCTAATACATTTATTCTAAATTCTACCTCTGTTCACTTAATGCAAATATGCTTATATCTAAAAGAAGTTAAGCATGATTTTATTTTATTATAATCTAAATATTTAGAGAAAGTTTGAAAATTGATTTTGGCCAAGGATGGATAAATTATTATTATTATTATTATTATTATTATTATTATTATTATTATTATTATTAGCACCGCATCTTACCACCAGGTTGGGTTATACGCACTTACGCTAATGTGTAATGATAGGGTGATTATGAGATGAAATGGGGGACCTACAGTTTAACGTGGAATCCGAACCATGGTGGAGGCCTGAAATTCCACACATTCACAAGTTGTGATTAATACACGTCTTGTCAGAGGTGAAGGAAGGATTTGGTAATCAGATTAATCTGTGCCGGGACCAAGGATTGAACCCCGGACTCCAGCACAGAGGTCCGACACCTTACCCCTATACCAACAAGTCACCTGGATGGATAATGCCTCCAATTATATCTGTGAAATACAGCTGGGCAAAGGAATCCAAACCGGGTATTTTGACACACGAGAATCTCGTCAATGCTTCAATTATTGAGCTACGGTGGCGTAGTTGGCTAACGCTCTTGTCGTGTTGAGCTCGACTGCTGAAGACGGGGAGATCGAGGTTCGAATCTCGGTCAGGTGAACTGGGGGTGGTTTTTCCTAAATGGTTTTCCACTCTCCCTCAACGCAAATGCGGGTTCACTCCCTCTAATTCAACCTTCCCAATTCCTAATCCATTAGTGTAATTAGTACTTAAAGCGTATAATCCGAACGGGTAGTAAGACGCAGTGCTAAAAAGAATTATTGAGCTATTCAGGAAACATCCAGTGCTCAGGATAATCTTTCACTCATAATTTAAGGTAGTTTATATAGCTGCGTGAATATCACCACATCCGTTCCGGTTATATTTTTACTTTCTCATATCAAGGGCAAGTTTTGTGATCGTATACAAAATCCACCTCGAGATTATGAAGAATCTCTACGTTTTATGTGAACACGAAACAAAAAAATAGTGGATTTAGCAATTCTGTCCGTACCCATGTCTGCCTGTCTGTCTTTTTGTTAGTCTGTCAGTATGTTAGTCTGATAGTCTGTTAGTCTGTCACTGGCCACGGATACAAAGCCGTTTGATGTATTTTGTTCAAATTGATCTTTATATATTATAGAGCTTTATTATAAAACGGTAATTTTGATTTTACCCTACCACTTTAACTAAAGGTAATTTGCTGATGTGTAATATTTTTGACTCACACATTTTTTTAAAGTGCTCAAACCATATTTTTTAAATTTATAACTAAGATTTTATCGAAATGATATATAGCACATATAATTGATTTTTGGGCAAATATTTAGAACACTTAAATTGACCTTCACATCCCTTAAATTAAAAATATAGATATAACACCGTTTTGCACCCAAGTTGTGTGTTTGGCACCCCAACCATAGGTATGATGTAGGAATTTTTGTTGGGGG
>CABEEJ010000102.1:208193-248864 GCA_901482245.1 Timema douglasi
GGGGGGGGGGGGGGGGGGGGGCAAATAAGTGTGGCCCTCTCAAATTAAAATACTGGATTTATTTAATGGTAATTTAAACATATTGTTTTGTACAGTTTTGTAATCCAATAAAGCATTTTGTACTTAGTTTTGCAATAATAACATATTTTATGTGATAAAAGGTGCAGGGGGAGGGGGGGGGGGCAAGATAATCGTAGCACTCTCATCAATAAATTTGTATTTTATACGCCAAAATAAATATCTTGTTTGGCAGTATTTTGCACATAAGTATTGTGGTTTTCACCGTAATAATTTTGAAAGAAGACAATATCTACTATTAAAAAAGTTGGAGAGATGAAGTTAAGCGTATCTTCCACCCTACTAAATAATTGATTTTTCTCAAGTCAATATGAATGTTTAGTTTTGCACCACTATGTGCCATTCAGAACTCAAGTATGACGTTTTGCACCTTAATAGTTAAGTAAGAATTTTTTTTTTTAAAAACACACTTTAGTTGACACGTTCGCGTGCAATGTTATTCCAATAATATTTGTAACTTCTCTTAGGTCAATATAAGTGTGTAAGTCGGATTTTAAGTCTTTAGTTAAAATGTGTAAGACAACTTTAACTATAGACTTAAATTCAGATTAGCATATTTAAGGATAGAAAGATTTAAGAGAAATAACAATTTATCTGGAAAGACATTTCAAGTTGAGCTTTGTATTCTTTTATATATTACTCCTTTTCCAGGTCGAATAATCTAAGGATTTTTGTGGTGTATAATTTGGAATATTTACTACAAAATGTTGTTGGTGGATTTCAATAATTTATTGAAGATTAGGTATAGAATACGTTTATTTAGGTTAACATCTACCTAAGGTGATAAATTAATGACCGACTATAATAATAACAATTGAATTTTGTGTACTATCAAAATGAAACAAACAATTTTGGAATTTACATATTTGCATAAGAGGGCCTTCAAAATGATGTCTTACTTGGCTGTGATAGTAGGCACTACACCCTCCCCACTCCCTCCGCACACCCCTCCCACACTCACTCCGCCCCTACCCCTCCCTCCACATTATTAGGAACTATGTTAAAAAGTTGATATTTTGTATTTTATTCTTGGTTTATTTTCTGAATAAAATCTCGATGCCAAATTTTAAGGTTATATGCTGACTGGAAGTACTCTAAAGCTCTTATTACTAGTGAGTCAGTCGTTGAGTCCAGATGAAATAAGAATTTTGTTAAGTCCTGTATCTCTATAACCGTTTAACTATAAATATTAACTTTGAAAAGATGAATAAAATAATATATCTTAACAGGATGTTAATTTTTACGTTCCTAGTAAAGTTAGCGGGAGGAAAGGTTTGTTAAATGTGTACGGTGTTGCTGATGAGCTTGGCTGGTGCACTGCAGTACACCTTGATATCTATTGATCCAGAGCAGTACATAATTGATTTAAAACGGTGACATATTAAGTATAGATTATATTGTTTAATTTTTTTTCCACTGAAATATTAGTGTGCTAAACCGGATATTTAGTTTGGAATTAAAGTAATCTGCGCCTCTACATTTGTTTCATATTTAATTGCATTCGGTCCAAGCCATTATAGTGCAAAACATGTATGTTCAAAAAGATAGTTTTGATAAAAAAAAAAAAAAANAAAAAAAAAAAAACACCCTGAAAGTCTATAAATATTATATATTTTTATTACCCAATTTGGTGGCTACATGGTCTAAGGGGTTACTTCCACAATATACTAAATTTCCAATGACGGGGATATTGTGTTTTGATCACGGTTGTGTGTACTGAGGGTTTTTTAACCTGAATGTTCTCCCAATTTATATCTCTCTATGCAAATGTGGGTGCACTCCCTTTAAATTTAACCTTCTTCTTTACAAGCCCATTAACGTAATTAGTACAAAACCGTATAGCCCAAGTGAGTATTAAGTAGGACGTTGAGCTAAAAAAAATCTAATTTTTTGTAATGTATATTTATTTTTTGACTAAACTGATTGGATGCCAAAAGAAAAACTAAATATTTATATTGGCATATTAAGGAGAATAATAGTTGTTTAAGAGGAGGGGTGATTGAATATTTATTTACCAATAGCTTGGATAGGATGGGAGGATCCTGGTATTAAATGGCTTAACTAATTTAATTGTAAATTACTCTACATTAACTAGTAAAGCGTTGATAAGTTAATAAAATTAGGTCAAAGAGAGATTTGAAACCTGTGAAGCAAAGTCAAAGCCTAGTTATAAGATAATGTATTTATTGTTGACATATGATGCTGATTTTAATTTTTAAACTATCCAAATCAAAAATAAATATTTATAGAGAAAAACAAAGAACACTATATAATTATAATGTTGACATATCTGATTTTTTCTTGCTTACAATTTAAATGTTATGTTATCACTAGTTAGTGTTATGATAATGTTTATTAATTGTTAAAAAAGGTTTGTATGATGTTATATCCAGTGAGATATTTTGAATCCATTTACTATGCAGTCTGTCGAGGTGTTTTCTTTCTTCGAAATATTTTGGTAATGTGAATTTTATTGTGATTGTTAAAGTCGATGCGAAAGAAATTAGAACTTCAATTTCTTAAGCCTAATGCAAATCTGGATTTTTTTTTGTAAATTTTGTATACGGCCTCTTGATGCTTACAAACTATTTTATTTTGCTCACAAACATAGGGAAAATGTTTGCATACCTCATAAATAGAGCTGCTCACATTGTTTGAAATTAGCTAAATAAACATTGTTTTGCGTCTAGATTTTAATGATCAAACATTATTTTACAACACTTTTTCTTTTATCTCATATAATAATTACTCCTATGTTCTCTACGAAATTGTACATGAAAAGCGTTTAACTCGTACTTGATCGCTATCTTACAGGTAGAGAAAGTATTGTGATCGTCAAAGAAATCTAACTCAAGATTTTGATGAATCTAGACGGTTCATGACCCCCCCGAATCCAAAAAAGTTGTTTTTGACTTTCCGTCTGTCTGTCTGTCTGTCTGTACCTCCAACTAGAGCCTAATCTATTTTACCAATCTAGCTAAAACTTGGTATCTATGATTTTCACAGGGTTGCCCCGAGGCTTTTTTGGAATTGGATATCTAAACCTAAAATTAAGGGTAGTTTACTGAAGGGCAAAAAGAGAAAAAGTCGATTTTTTTCAAAATCGGTTCAAACGATGTTGATTAAATTTCATTTTTAAATATTTATAAATATTCCAAACAATATGGCTTCTCTAAAAATTTTGACAAAATGACTTTAAGGGCTCCAGTCTGATGCGTAATTTATAATTTTCTATAATATCTCCTAAACAATTTGAGATATTAAATTACTTATCGTTACAAATATGTAGATCTATTTAATATACAAATATTTATAAGAAGCATACTTTTTAAAACCAATAATTTTAAAGCTAAATATATATATATATATATATATATATTCAGCTTTAAAAATATATATATATATATATATTCTAACTTTTCGAACACTAAAGGTAGAAGTATTGTGACCGCAAAATAAAATCTAACCTGAAATGTTGACGGATGTCGACGTCTCAAGACCCCCAAACCCTAAAATGTGGTCTTTGCTATGGCGTCTCTATGTGTCTGCTTAAACTTAAAGTTAAGAGTAGTTTAAGAAAGAGTGAAAAGAGAAAAAATCAATTTTCTCAAAATTGACTGTAAGGATTTAGATTAAAATTCGTATCTAGGCGTTGACTAAGATTATAAATAGATTGGCTATTTTCATTTTACTATGAAAATGAATTTTAGGGTACTTTGCATAACCAGAAACTTCCATATCTCTGCAACTATTTGAGATACTAAATAACTTATCATTGCAAAATTGTAGTACTATTAAAAATAAAAAACTTTTATATGAAATATATTTTTATATTCAGCTTTAAAAATATATATATATATATATATTCTAACTTTTCGAACACTAAAGGTAGAAGTATTGTGACCGCAAAATAAAATCTAACCTGAAATGTTGACGGATGTCGACGTCTCAAGACCCCCAAACCCTAAAATGTGGTCTTTGCTATGGCGTCTCTATGTGTCTGCTTAAACTTAAAGTTAAGAGTAGTTTAAGAAAGAGTGAAAAGAGAAAAAATCAATTTTCTCAAAATTGACTGTAAGGATTTAGATTAAAATTCGTATCTAGGCGTTGACTAAGATTATAAATAGATTGGCTATTTTCATTTTACTATGAAAATGAATTTTAGGGTACTTTGCATAACCAGAAACTTCCATATCTCTGCAACTATTTGAGATACTAAATAACTTATCATTGCAAAATTGTAGTACTATTAAAAATAAAAAACTTTTATATGAAATATATTTTTATAAATCCAACAGTTTCTGAGATATTGGCAAATAGAGTAATACAATTTTGTGAGCTTTAGTTGTAAAGAGATACTACTTAAGTTTTAACGGAATAATTCTCCAATTTCATTGAGTAACAAAATATAAGTAAGTCTCTTACAGTTTATGTTGTTTTTCCTTAAACCCCTTAGAAGAAATGTTTGTACAACAATCATATATTGCCATTTTAAACTCAATAGACAATATTTACATTTTTATTTAGTCAAAATTTATAAATGAGGAATTTAATAGCAATGAAATGGCATAAAGATTTGCAACACCTAATAAAATGTCAAGAACTTTAACCGGAATTTGAAATTTTAATACGAAGTGTTGACCCTTGTGGACCCAACATTGATCTTTTTTATCAGTCCAACCATACAAATGAGGACATTAATTCTTGTTTACGCGGGTTTTATAGTCTTCATATTTCTCAGCCTACAACAGCGTATCGTTATGAAATAATGATCACTCTAAGAGATTGGTCAGTTGTTCAAGACTAAACCCAACTATAACAAAATCAAAAAAATCAAGAACTCATGTGCTCTGTGTGATCTACAGAATCAGATGGTCTAGATTATTGTGGTCAGCAATGTTTGCAAACACGCCAAGACAAGGAAAATTGTATCTTTGTAAGTTGTAACCCATTTGAAATGGATTAGAATAAACATTATTTCCTCTTTGGGAAACGGAAAGGAAAAATGTTTGCAAACATATTATGAAAATTAATTATTTATCTCTGATACCAGTTTTTTTTTTCTGAAAAATATTTTCAAGTGCGCACTATACTATAACATATTTAACATTTTCGTTTTATTTCTTTAATTTGAGGTATTCAACGTGCACTTTTTAAACCGACTTATTTCATCGGCACAAGACTTATAAACTAAGTTAAATATAGAACAGACACAACACCTAGCTGTTAATTTATCACTATGAAAGGGAAAACACACATTCCACCAATAATACATTACTCACCCATAGCAGGAATTGAACCCAGCACCCTTAGATAATTGGAGATACAGTGGAGCGTCGTTAATCCGGATCGATCGGGACCGGGACCCATCCGGATTACTGAATTGTCCAGATTTTCAAATATGCTTTTAATAACTATATACATACGAATACGTGTGGTTTTTCTTTTCTGTGAACCTTCTTCAGAATCTAGTTTTGAATCAAAACGCTGCAAACTGTATTTCTTTGCCTTAATGTCACTAGTGGTTGAAATTCCCACACCATATATTTTAGCGAGAGATGCACCACTTTCCCCTTTAGACAGTCTTCGTAGAATTTCTAACTTATCCTCTATAGAGAAAAATTTATATTTCCTTTCATTTGATAATGATGACATGATTAACAAAGTAAAAATATGTACCGTTTTAAGTCGCACACTAAAACGCCACAAGGCAACTATACGACGAAAGTTTCACCACTGCTGTTAAGTTTGTAAATGATAGCACAGAACTGAGCCAAGCACGTGACCAAAGAGAGCCTCCCCTACCTGCTCTCACCACCGATCCAGATTTTTGACGTCCGGATTTCCGACGCTCTACTGTACATGCTACTGACTGAACTAAGGTGTTGGACTACATCTTTAACGATTCTCAAGACTATCTTAAGGAATAAATTTGTGAAACCAATCTTATAAAATGTACTTACAATGTCTTCTGGAAGGATGCGTATGCTTCTTGAGTCCATGTTTCACATATTCTGATTTGATCAAGAGAGCAACGCTGGGTTTCCACGAGACATGTGAAGCGAGGATACAATGTCTTAAGATGGGAGGTAAAATACAAGGGTTCCTTTGAAGCGTTTGCACGGGAAACTTCATATCAGGAAGTAACGTGTAACGCTGGGAAGTTCCGCTTGGCTACATATTAAACATCTGGTTTCTGCTTGATTCAGATTAATATCACCACTAGTTAAAGGAAATTTAGTGGAACCTGTTGGAGGTTTTGCTGTGTAGTTGAGTAACTCAGAAATACCAAGCTCATATATATATATATATATATATATNTATATATATATATATATATATATATATATATATATATATTACTAGATTCTAACTAATCGTCATCGTGATTGTAACATTTCTACCTAAACTAAACAAAATCTCAACTTCAATTAGTTGACAAATGGAAGGTTAGGTTTTATAAGTTGTTTTAGATTATATTAAGTTATTTATTACAAGTTAACTATAGTTATCAACTAAAACAAGTGGTTTGGTGTATTTTTATTAAGAAAAAAATAGAATTTAACTAAAAACTCTTTCGGGATTTGGACTTTCATGCACTTTTTGAAATGATCTTCCAGAGTCAGCCCAAATTCAAGCTTTCCAGCTTATTGGAAAGTGTCAAAATGATTATGGACAGATATACATACACCATTATAAGCCTAAATAAAGAAAATGGTGTAGTGGCTTTTATTGCGCACCCGTTTAGTAGTTTTTCTACCATTTTCCCTAATTTTGACTTCCTAGCTCCTCGGGAAGAACAAAAAATATTTGATACACACATTCATGCATACATATCATACATTCAACAATATATATATTTTAATGTATATACTAATGGTTTGGGTTTAATCACATTTAAATTTTCTCTAACCTACGTTAATATTATGAAGATTGAGCGAGAGTGAAATATCACTATGTTTAAACTTTAAATATCTATTACTAATATGGACGTGGACAAAGTTCTGACTCCAAGATAATTAATTAAATATGATAATGTTGTATTAAACATAAAATAATTTAAAATTTTCGCAAAAATGATGCATAACACAACACTCATAAATTCAATCTTAAATATTTTCCCTGATAGTATTTACTACGACAAAAGATGTCGAAAGTTTTCAGAGTAGACCTTAAGAAACAACTTTACTACAAAAGAGCACATGATTTAAAAATCATTGATAAGATTTTAAAATTAAATAACATCCTTAACACTACTAAAACTTTTATTAATTCTTAATACTTTATATTAATATGTTTTCTTTAAAACAATTTCAATATCTCCTGTAAACATGAATGGTATTTGAAAACAATTTTAGCTTATTTCTTGTAGAGTACAACATTAACTTATCCAACTATTTTATTTGGGATCTTTAAATACTCATACTGTAAATTTAAACTTTGCTTTAACATAAATTTCATACTAATTAAATCTTGTTTGTCGAAAAAATATTTGATTTTTTTATAAAAATTTCCCCTTTACTATGGTGTACTGTATTTGTATTTGGTTTAGTAAAAATAGATTTATTTTTTCCAAAATATAATCTTTTTTCCAATTATTTAATGTTGACCTAAATATGGCCAAATACGTAATAATGTAAAATATACCAAATATAAATTATTATTTTCAACTTAAATTTTCATATAACATAAGTTCTAAAATTAAACATATTTTTGCAGTTTTTTAAAAGTTATTTACATATTTTAACTATATCTAGTATTTTAATTCTTACATGTTTTTTTAAAGTTCTTCAACTTACCATTTTCAATATGTATGTATCACATTTGACAATCGTTAAACTAATGTCCGACTATTTACTAATGTTATCATATTTTTATGATCCTATAAACAACATATTTGATTCCAAATTTTATCTTATCAAGTTTATATCCAAATAAATATTTACTTTAGATTTAAGGGAGGAACTCCAGTACTTTAACTGACTGGATGTATAATAATAATAAATGTCTTATAGATTAGCTTACACCTAAGGACCCCGGTCCCGGCATAAATTTATCTGATTACCAAACCCTTCCTTCACCTCTGACAAGACATCTTGTAAATGTGGGGAATGCCAGGCCTCCACCGTGGTTCGGATTCCACGTTAAACTGTAGGTCCTTCATTTCATCTCACAATCACCCTACCATTACCCATTAGCGTAAGTGCGTATAACCCGAACGGGTAGTAAGACGCGGTGCTAATAATAATAATAATACAACTAAGGAAGCACCTATTTTCCCAAGGATAACAATTTTAGGCCACTATTAAAACGCTTTACTAAAGGTATTGAATTACTAGAAAACATCTTATTATGATTTTATTAATGGTATATAATTATTATAGTATTCTATCCTTTTTTAGGTATTAATTGACGATTTTGAGGATATTAATTGTTGATCGCAAATCATTTGGATATTTTGAGAAAATCCAAATTCAATTATCCTGGTATTCGGTAGCCAAAAAGTCTTTAAAGTTACACAATCCACCAATACCAAAGCACTGTACTAACTATCGAAATAAGAGAACTCACTTGCTAGGTCAAAGTCTGGATTGCTAACGCTAAGCTCGCGGAATATGCTATTGTGGATTCACAGGTTCACCGAAAACCAAGAGCAAAGCATAAACCAAATAACGTGATTAGCTCAAAGCCAATCACAAGATTTCAGACTCATTGACGTTTGTCTGTTCAGTGCAACTTGAAATAAATTAAGGTTTCATTTTTCTGCTTGACATCAGCTTGGGAAACCCTATGTAATTTCAATACATACCAACTTAATCAGTACGTATGCGCCAATGAAATAAGTTACTAGCAGACTGCAGCATCTACTGTGTGGAATTATTTGAAATAGCTTGTTAACTGAAAAATGCTTATGTCATAAGCTTCAAGAAAATATATAATAATTTTATTATATCCATATTTTTATTATTTATTAATAATCTTAAATTTTGGAGAGTAAAGTACTATGTCAGTCAGTATTTATCTGTTTTTTGTTTTAAATTAAATTTAAAGAATATGATATTTGGATGTGACTATAACCGTAACTAACAAATATGATAGGTTGTCTATTTAATCCATAATGATACGCGCAATCATACAGCTGTCATTGTACTACTGGCCGCATAAAGCCTTTCCGAGGCAAATGTGAGTTCGTTATCTGATAGTTCATGATCTTAACTGATTAAACACATGTATCCGACCATTTCCACATGTCCATCACAGACGCTGCCTTAAAATATGAGTGAAGAATGATCCTGGGCCACAGTTATCAGTGTCCTGGGCACAAGACAATTCCTGGATAGCTCAGTGGTCAAAGCATTGGCTTACTACGCCAAAAGTCCTGGGTTCTATTCCCGTTTCCAGGTGCTATATGTAATATATTTATAGTTTGTGTTGAAAAGAAATATGGGACGACATAAATTAATGCTATTATGTAGATTGCTGTGACGTTAACTCAGATTTTTTTCTTAATGTTTAGTTAACTTGTGAATCAAGAATTATTACTTGTAGTATAAATAACTGGTACGCTTTAATCACTACAGGGTCAGTCCATATGAAATGGTCCAGAAAATAAATAAATGTTTGCTCGACCGTTTTTAAAAAATCTAATTTTTTTTTCTAAATTACCCTTACATGTTGGTAGTTCAAAATGACTATTATTTTATTTTTATTGTTTTTGGTTTTCGCATAGTGGCCATATTTGTTTTACAAGACGCTACATTTTTTGCAATTTTAAGGGTTTACAGAAACAAAAATATCTCGGCTTCTGGTTGATCAATCAACATGAGTGAAAAATAATTTTGTTTGGAAAGTAAAGGGCTACAAGTTTGTTTATGTAGCATTTTGAACTAATCTCAATTCTAAAGGGTGAAATTTTTGCCTAAAATTCTAGCTTTTTTTAAAAGAAAATCCAGTTTTCAGGGGGAAATATTTTCACTAAGGGAAAGAGTCAACAAGCTACAATTTTTTATACAAGTAGACATAAACTAATTGTCCTCACACACCAAGTTTCAAACCTGAGAAATTCCCCCCTTTTTTTAAAAAAAATATCAAATTTTTGGAAATTTGAAAAAATTGCAATTTTCAGAGCTTAATATCTCAGGTGGGGGACGAGATAAAAATCTGAAACTTTGTTACATAATAGTAATATATAATAGTATTATACACAAAAAATCTGAAGTTTGAGAATTGACTACAAGCTGAGATACTGAAAAGACAAAATTAGAAAAAAAAACTGCACATATTAATAGGTTTGTATACAGTACCTCTACTAGATTAAATTTTATTTGTATTAAATATGTTTTTATGTGTAAAATATATTTCAAGCACATAAATACATAGGTGCTTATAATTCTACCTAAAATAAAAATTAAAAACTATTACCTTATTAACAAACTAAGTTTGGTGTTTGGCAGAGAACTGAGATATTTCTTCGCACAATTTAGGGCTGATGTTGTGCGTACGACCAGTTACAGTTGAAAGTTCCATTGGCATGATCTTGATTAAAAATTATTTGCACATGTACACAGGTTTTGACATCTCTTGATATCTTAAAGAAAATTTTGGTCCTGCTGGCTTGTCTTGATGAATTTTGAAGTAATTATCTCCGATGCTCACTTCCTCAATAACCCCAAGACATCATTATCCGTCATTTACACACGCAACTATGTCTATTTTTTTGGGAGTAAGAACAAAGAAGCTTTTGATACTTTTACTTCCTCAAAGTATTCAGAAATTGAAGTGTGGTAACAACTTACGGTGGTGTCATTTATAGGAATATATCTTTGGTATGATCGAGTTTTAGAAATTGGCAAGCAGTTTTCAAATCGATTTTCCAATTCAACTCCATTTTTAACCACTTCTTCACTTGTAACATAGGTATACTTAATGCCAAGAAGGTTTTTATCACAAAATTGAAACATATCCTCTTGAGTTAATATTTGATTATTGGTTGTCATCTGAAGGCCCCTCTTGGTCACTTCTCTTTTTATAGTCCTTCCTACCCCATCACAGGCATTTTTCCCATGGCTGGTAGCAAAAAAGTGCCACTCTGCTTGAAGGCCAAAGTCTTTATCATGGTGACATAGATTGAGAAAGTTCTTCTTATTTTTGTACTGACTATAAGATCCGTCGCTGAAATATAATATCTTCGTCACTGATGGGGCAGTAGTCTTGATATCACTAATCAAATGCTTTTGGAACGCATGAACTGTGATGGTATTGTGCGTGAGGTGGTTACTGATGACACAAAAATTTATGCTCTTCATTTCACGTTGATTACTTTCTTTATGATAGTAAACAAAGGGGTGAACAGTGGCTTGTGTTTTCCCCCAATGAAAACTTTGTATTTCGTCTTGGATTACAAAAGAATTAAGTTTTCAGAAAAATCAGCTAAAACAATAGATTCAGTATCCAGCAGGCTCTTTTTCTTGTCCTTGAGAAAACTTGACTGTACTTTAGATACATAGTGGTGTTTCTTTAGAGAGCTGAGTTTTTCTACTAAGGATTCAAAAAATTCTTCTCTTGGTTTTGTGACTGAAACCATCTCGGCTCGGTCAGTTGTGACCCACTGTTTGTAGCTTAAGTTGTCAGGGTTTTCTTCTGTCTCTTGTTCTTGGAACAACAATTCCAGTAGGAAATCTTCACCTGGGCAGTTGGTACATTGGCTTAGCATGCACTCAGAACGGTTAGGTCACAGACAAGCATCATAAGAAGATCTTTGTAGTCCACATTTAATTTTGCACCATCTATCATTAATTTAATAATTATTATTAGCACCACTTCTTACCCCTAGACCACCAGGTCAAGCATTAATTTAATATTTTGGTGGTATAAACACAAACAAACAGAGTGTGTCCCTGATGCTCCAGCAATTACACACCATTTAGGCCTAAACTCACAAAATTTTGAGCGTCCAATTTTAGATTCTGGGTGGGCTTCCCTAAATTGTACATACAGTTCATTCAGGTTACAAAGTAATAATTGTTTCTGTTTATGTACTTTAACCCCATCAATTCGGTCAGATTTACAATTTTTTTTTTTACCTGGAAGAAGCCTGGTGTTTTCTCCACTGATATAAAAATCTACAACCTTCCCGACTGTGTCTTCATTAATATTTTTAACACAAGGTCTTTTTCCTAGGTCTGGTAGTATTCCGTGTGCCTTAGAAAGATCCCTAGAAACTTTTACTAAACGTTCAGAAACTTCAAATTCAGTACTAACTTTTTTTCTTGACCAAGATTCTGGCAATAGACAATATTTTTACCTTTTCTTCTTTATCTATTGTCTTACATTTTTCTTTCAGCTTTTAAATTAGTGCTTCATATCCTTCAGCGAACGATAGCGAGTGAAGATTTTTTGCTAAGGGTTCATCATGAAGTGGGTCTACTCCCTCTTCAAAAGAGGCTTCAAGTTCTCGCTTCAACCTTTGCTTGAATTACCATTGGTCTTTTTTCAGAATTTAGTTTTATGATTTTAGAAACAGGAGATACACCTAAATTTGAACAGGTTGCATTCAAAATGTCCATATGTTCAGATCAAGGTACAAAAACATAATCTTTTTCACCTTTACTTTCTTCCTTTATTACAAACAACATGCTGTAGCAAGTAGCACAAAGATATTTCTCAGGAATAAGATCTACTGAGTAATTTTTTTTCTTTTGATAAATATTCCACTTTGATTTCTCTAATTCCTTTGGTAATACCTTTTTTTATGGATTTTAAGTGGGTCAGAACATGAGTTACCAAAAAATGGTGGTACATTAAAAATAATTTAATCTCGTGGTACTTGCATATATTTGTAACACCAATATTTGTTCTTAAAGCAATAAGATTTCGATCTTCTTCACAGAATTCAGTAATCACTTTGATATAATTAGATATTGGTCCATACACACACTTATGACACTCTTCTTTTAAAAAATTCATCCACACTACATTCCATTTTTCCATTTTTTAAGATGTAAGATATATTTTAATGATGACTAAAATATTTGGACAAAATCTTGTTGTAGGTATTCCACTATGACAAAGTGAATTAGAATGAATCAAATAATTAAACCAGACCAAATTATATATCCCTACGCCGAACCATATTATCTACAAAAACATGTGTTTATCAGCTGTCACTTATGACAGTCAAAATTTTTGTATATACCTAAATGTTGACGGTCAGAAGTCAGCTGTGAGCTGTCAGTCAGCGCCAAAGAAGCCATGGGGCTACTGTACACCCATTGAAACATGAGTTTTTCTCCTCATGTTATTCTTTAAATATCTCAGCTTGTAGTCAATTCTCAAACTTCAGATTTTTTGTGTATAATACTATTATATATTACTATTATGTAACAAAGTTTCAGATTTTTATCTCGTCCCCCACCTGAGATATTAAGCTCTGAAAATTGCAATTTTTTCAAATTTCCAAAAATTTGATATTTTTTTTAAAAAAAGGGGGGAATTTCTCAGGTTTGAAACTTGGTGTGTAAGGACAATTAGTTTATGTCTACTTGTATAAAAAATTGTAGCTTGTTGACTCTTTCCCTTAGTGAAAATATTTCCCCCTGAAAACTGGATTTTCTTTTAAAAAAAGCTAGAATTTTAGGCAAAAATTTCACCCTTTAGAATTGAGATTAGTTCAAAATGCTACATAAACAAACTTGTAGCCCTTTACTTTCCAAACAAAATTATTTTTCACTCATGTTGATTGATCAACCAGAAGCCGAGATATTTTTGTTTCTGTAAACCCTTAAAATTGCAAAAAATGTAGCGTCTTGTAAAACAAATATGGCCACTATGCGAAAACCAAAAACAATAAAAATAAAATAATAGTCATTTTGAACTACCAACATGTAAGGGTAATTGAGAAGAAAAAATCAATTTTTTTAAAAATAGTCAAGCAACCAGTGTTGGACCACTTGATATGGAATGACCCTACATCCTTTCTACCATTGGCCTATTCAAGGAAAGAGTGGTCTAAATCGTAGTTACCTATTTACCTCTGTCACGCAAATCTTAAAGGGGTTTTAAACAAATAATATGAAACGACGCAAATCAGATGTGAATTTTATTAAATCATTTAAGACATAATATAACGATTTTTGTTTCTTTAGGTATCAAATTAATCTTTTCAATAATACGATGTATGTTGATATTGTTGGTATAGGATAGATATCCTACAATATGCTGCCATAATCTATTTTCTTCTATCCCTTATCTAGGAGAACATTCTAAAAAATAAAAAAATCACGTTCTTCCAGACTTGCATCTACGGGCTATCCTCATATTTAATATAATCGTGTAGAGAAGATGGAGGTATGATGAGCCGACACATGCGTGGAGGAATTAGGAAAAACCATTTATTAAAACTAAACTCTCAGTAAACCTTGCTTGTATTAGATCCCAAGCAACCCCATGACCAGAAAAACAAAGTAAATGAGATTAACATTTATCTTCATGTAGGATATGTTTTTAATTATTTCAGTACACATTGAATAAATTATCAAATATATTTATTTAGGCGTAAGTATCAAGAAAATTGTATGGAAAGGTCAACTTCTATGATATGACATTTCAAGATATGTGCAGCCTATTACATTATTAGAGGTCGTAGTGACATTATCATAAGAAAAAAATTATATGACTATCACCAAAACTTTAAAAAAAAGGCTTTTGAGTAGGACTCTAGTTGTCAGTGGCGGCTCGTGTATAGGCACTGCGGAACTGTAACACCCCCTAGTTCCACTTGGTATTATCGATAACATTGAATATAATGAGTCCTTTTTTCTTTAATTCTTTATTTATTTTTGTAGTACAATTTATATTCCTTAAGCTTAATGTCAGTACCTCAGTAGCCATCCGCCAGTTTATTAAAAGATACAAAAATCTTTGTATGGAACTGTGCCGGCTCTGGCGTGATGGTGGAAGGAAGTTGTTTTTTTACTCAGCGTGTGTTGTGCTTAAAAACCGTGTACCATATTCTTGAATGTGATAAAGTGTAGAAGAGTGTAAAATTAGAGTATTATTCTGCTTCCAGCTATTCTATTTAATTCATTTTTTTTGTTCTCTTCTTTAACAAAAAGACTAAGTGCACTTGAAGTACTTCCAATGGAAAAAAAATTTCCTCGATTAACATCCATAGATTAAGGAGAAAATTATTGAACTTTTTGCGCAAATTAAAACAAGAATAATGGATTTCATTTTTAAATCAATAGATCAAACTTGAGCGGTAACAATTTAAGTTTAAGTAAGTAAAAAAGTATTTTTTTGTTAAGATTTTATCAAGTTCCTGAATGAATTTTCTTTTTAAGCATGTCTTTTTTCCTTTCACACAATTTTAAAACAAAAATTTCTGGAGCAGCACCCCCACTAATTTTAGCTATGAGCCGCCACTGGTAGTTATCATGGTAATCCCATGGTCATGTGGCGCACCTTGGTCTGCATATTTAGGTATGTCCATTACACACCCTAGCCTTACACTACATATTAATGTATTTGACTGCTGTGAAGCAAATTCTGAGCTCTTTCCCTCCCTTTGAACAATACTCATCCGCCCCCCTCCAACCAACACCGCAGATTCACGGTGTTGTTCCATTAAGTTTCACTCCCTTGCCCTTCAAAACCCTGTATCTCTATTTCTATTTTTAGATCCCTCTTATGACACTCCTTCATTCATTTTACATCTCTTTATTTTTCCGCTCGTTCGTATTTATCCTTCCGGTATTCTACCTCTTCAACTGCCTTTCCACTTCAGTTTACTAGTATGTGAAGGAAGAGGTTTGAAGCTTAACGCCATTTTCTTTCACTCCTCTCCTACAATACCATTCTCCTCCACCTTTAGGCTTCATCCTTTGTAACCTCTGTCCAAGCCTTACCATGTGATGTTTTAGCAATCCTGATTCATAGCCCAAATGTTCACGGCTGGTATTTGGCGGTTGGCAAAACTTTTTCTTTAGTCTTATTCCCCCCCCTTCTCTTCTACCTAACCACGCCTTTCTCATTCGGTGCCCATCGGGTTATATAGTCACTGAGAAGGATGGGTGGTGGGCTCATTTTAGCAGCCAGACAGATAAAATGGCTTGTTTCATTACCCTTGAACGGGATATATTCGGCCAAAATGTTCACTCTAATTGATTTTTCTACTCAGGAGGAATATCGTGCCCCCCCCCCTCCCCCCACCACTATCGTTTCCAGAAAGTTTAGGCCTTAATTTCTTAGCATCATTATCGGGCTATTTAAAAAAAAAAGTATATCCATGTCAACCTACAGTATCCCCATGGCTTCTTTGGTGCTGACAGCACACAGCTGACAGGCTTTGAAAAGTTACCAGACGAAATTATATATCCCTACGCCGAACCATATAATCTGCAAAAACATGTATTTAGCAGCTGTCACTTCCGACGGTCAAAATTTAGGTATTATACCTAAATGTTGACTGTCAGAAGTAATCTGTGAACTGTCAGTCAGCACCAAAGAAGCCTTGGGGCTACTGTAGGTGGTCTTAAGGTAGAGTGCTCGCACCAGGACCAGATGATCGTGGGTTCAAACCTAGCCTTGATTGACGGATTTTTCTTGCGTGATAAAGAATCGTATCACATCTTCGTTCAGTGGGCAATTAAAGCTGTTGGCCCCATGTTGATTGTAGCATGCAAATAACCCTGGAAGGTGTGTGAAAATACCTTGCCCGGCAAAATTGTTAGGCTCTCTCGCTCAAGTTCATAGAAATTCTCATATGCTTATTTAATCTGTAGGTTCAGTAAGTGCACGTTAAATAACTCGAATAAATGAAAAAGGTAAGATAGGCGAGATTTGGTAGCTGTCACTTTAGATTTATAACCTTCCCCTCCCCCTCAACTCCCTCACATCTCATTATCCTTCCGGACCATAAGAATTTTAATTGTGCTAAAGGAGTAGTGATGAAAATTGTGGGATTTGGACTAGCTATAGCTGCATTTTCATACAGTGATAACATATGAATATTTAAGAAATAAACAACCTGTATACATCCAACCTAGACTGGAGATACCCATAACTAGCAATCAAGCATAGGTATATTTGACTCACACGTCTGCCGATTAGGGGGCGAAATTACCTTAAATGGGATTTGACTAAGTACAGCCCATCTAATACTTAGAATCATATTATAAAACTATATATAACATGATACATATTTTTTAGCCCCACGTCTTACTACCCATTCGGGTTATACGCTTATGCATTGACTACGCTAATGGTTTTAGGTATTTGGAAGATTATATATAGAGGAAGTGAACGAACATTAAAGGGAAGGAAGAATGGGAAACAATTTGAGAAAAACCATCCTCAGTACACCCAACCTAGATCTGAACCTCGATCTCCCCGTCATCGTCAGTCTAGTATGCTACGAGAGTAGTGCATTAGACCATGTGACCACCGAAACGGGTAACATAATAGTTAACCGTCAAGATTAACTTATACGAAATATAGATATTGACCCAACCGAAAAATAATTTTTGTTAATTATTTTTTTCTTCAACTTTTTTTAAAGTTCTGATAAGTAAAGTGTTTGACGAACTAAAAAAAACTCACACCTTACCCCCTAAGTTCACCCTTATAAAAGCAGGGCTTCACCATTCTTCAAGCCAACCAGTCAATGTGCGGTTGATAGAGGAGTAGATTAAGACAGATAAGTTTTACCCTTCGTTCATGATTTGGCAGCTGATGGATGAATTTAAGGGTCATGGCCCCGCACCATGAATCATTGGGTTGTCAGTTAGCGGCAACTTTTTTTTTTTTAGAGAGAGAGAGAGAAGTGCAGAAGAGGGCATCGGGAAGTGTATCAAAACTCATCGTTATCCATTTTCAGTCAGAGGAGGTAGAAGAGTGGATAAATAAAAGACGAAGGGAAAAACGCTCACCCGTATACATAGGAAGAGTTCAACGCGGGTCACGTAGAACATGTAGGATGAATCTCAAATGGGACGTTGCCCGTGTGCAGTTTATCACTGTATCAAGAAGCAGAATGTATACACACACACACATATTAAAAAAAAGACAGTACGCGAGAAAACGCTAAATGTTTTAATCAAAAATTGCTCAGAGCTTGTAACGAACTCTAAATAAATTTAATAAAGGTATTTTTTTTTATCGCCACGTTTGACAACGCTTTAGTATTGTAGGCCTATGTACTTTTGTGAAAGGTATTAGGTAGGTTGAATTTAGAGGAAGTGTACCAGCAATTTTGTGTGGGTGGAATGAAAACCATTTAGGAACATCCACTTTCTATTACACAATCAAAACCCGATATCTTTGTCTATGGCAGTCCAGTCTATTGTGAGTGTAGTGCTTAGGACCACTTTAGCTTATTTCTTTCTAATATATTATTCATCATTACCAAAATAAAAAATATCTTGTAAGTCAAATTTATTGCTTGCACAAATTAAAGAATTTGAAGAAAATCTTATAAATTATTCAAAAGTTATGTGATTATTTGTGTGTAGATGTACAGTTAAATACGTTTTATTTAATACCTAGAATATTTGATTATTTCGTCATGCACCATGTCATAATAGCAACAATATATTCACCTTCCAGTGTTAATCATAAAAAAGTATGTATAAACGTGTATACCATGATTTTTTTAAAAAAACTCAATACACCTATTGGAGATTCGAACACAGCCTTCCCCAAAACATTGGGACCATAAAAAAATAGACATACTTCTTTTGCCATGTTCTTACTAGTTTGGGAATCTAGTCTAAAAATGTGTGAGCCTAATATAAAAAAAATAATTGAATTCTATTTTTAGCTTTATCAAATTAGATACACGCAAAAATTAGTCAGTATCGTATGGTCTGGTGAAGTAGAGGTCTGTGTTCATATCTCGGCCGGGTATATTGATGTGGTTTTTCCCATTTTATCTCTTATTCCCTTTGACTATCTCTCACACACACACATACAATTGAGGGTACACTTACTATATATTCTACATTTCTCGTGCCTATTTAATCGATATAAATTTGAAAATATACCTGAAACATATAAGGACGTGAACCAAGGGTATAAAATAAAGTTACGAAGATTATTCAAAATGTGAATATCTAAAGTGGTCTGAGCATGAAAAGCTAAAACAAAAAGATAAGAAAAAAAAGATAAGAAAAAAAAGTTATAGTTATGGACCCACTATTGAAAAAAATTGGTCTTTAAAATGTGACATTTAAAGCTAAAAACTGCGTTAAATTAAATATTTAAAACAAATAATAACTATGGGTCTAGTTGCAGAAATAAACCAGAAATATTCGATCACAATAAAGTTCCTGATTGATAATACCTTTCATTTAACAATATTGTGTTCAGAATAATAATAATGGTGATACACATAGAATTCTACTTGTTTATTGTGGAAACCAATTCTTCTTTTTACAAAGTAGATTATGGTTTCTAAAACTTGGTGTGTTTGAGTGTTTTCATGTGTTTGTATGTTTGTGAGCTATGGGTTGAATAATATCCAGCCGTATAAGTATTAAGTGACATAAACACAATTAGTACGCTTAATGCCTTTGTAGAATTTAATACTCTAAATCTCCTGGGTGAAACACTAAAATATTTGTAGCATAGCATTTAGTTAATTACATGTGATATTAAGAAATTTGCGAACGTGGCTAGAGGATTCTAAAATGTCATGACAAACCGTCAATAACATGTGAGTTTTAAATGAACATGTGATTACACACTTTAATTACAAAAATAGTGAATTCATTGTGATAAAATATAGACCCATGTTCACTCGTCACGCACGTGAACTAGACTTCAATAGTGTCTAGTTTGGCTATCCGATGATTGACAGGTCAGGATTCGATTCTTGACTAAACTTATTGAATATTCAAAGATAATAAGATTTGAAACTGTTTTTACATCGATTTCAAGTCTCATTGTTTTTGTATTGTAACGCTTCTTGCTTAAAATAATTATTTAGAATGTTTTCAAAAATATCAATCAATAGCTCCCAGGGTCAACTATCTTATAAATATTGTATACATCAGTTAAAGTCTTATAATCTTGATATTGTGAAGCTCCTTACTTAAAATAATTATTTAAAATATTTTTCTTAAGTGTTATTGAGCGTTGTATTACTTACTATACATTGGACCATAGACTTATATTTATTTAATGATGAATTTAATAAAAAATACAAAACACTGAGATTTTTATTTGAATATAAATCTGTAATATATACGTATTTATATTTTTAATATGTACAGTATATTAACTTAATTTATATGTATGTAATACATACACACTTATACATGTATGTATACTTACATATATATAAATGTATGGCCGTTTAGTTTAAGTGGTTTTTTCTATGTATCAACAATTTTTGTTGTGGTTTTTTGAACCATATTACGCTACGTGATTACATATTTTTAAGGTGAAATTTGACATATCTAAAAGGAATAAGTATGCAAATCGTTAGACAGTGGGATTTAAAATGTTCATACAAGATAAGTGTGCATGATGTACAGTATATACGCATAAATACACATAATATGTATGTACATATACACATATATATGCAAGTATACGTACACAATAATGTTTATGTAAATACATATTATATACACATATACAGGCACATATGCGTGTATACATATGTACGCATATATGTATGTATTTATATGCATTTATATAGAGGTTGTACAGTAATATGTAGAACCTACTTTAGCGGTAGACATTTACACAAAAAATTAAATATGTTTATGTATATTGATGTAAATTTATTTGTATATAATATATTTACTTACATTAATTTATGTAAATAATGATGATGAATTAATCATGGAGTAATTCTTATTAGCTATTTGCAAAATTGTTGGGCCAGCCCGTAATTAAACGGCGTATTTAGGTATGTATATATATATATATATATATATATATGCATATACATATATATATATGCATATACATATATATATGTATATATATATATATGTATATATATGTATGTATGTATGTATGTATGTATGTATGTATGTATATATGTATATATGTATGTATATATGTATATATGTATGTATATGTATGTATGTATGTATGTATGTATGTATTAAATATATATATTTATTAATTAATACCTAGTTTTGTATATATATTGGGATTTATTAAAATATTCAAATATAGAATAATTATTCAAGTATACACACTTTTGCATGTATAAATATCCACATTTGGTGTATAGAGATAACATTATATCGACCCAACATTGAAGGGAAATAAAAACAAATTTATGGAATCCTGCTCTAATTTTTAGCTCAATGGGTTCCTCCCATTTGCTGTGTCTGTTGCTATTTTCAATGAGTGTGAAATTTGCAATATTGGAATTTATTTTTGCTTGTGGCATTCTATCGGTAGCACACAATCCAAAAATAGAAGAAGGGAAAGTTAAAAGTACTATGTATTTTTTATTCAATACTTTGAAGATCCATTAAGCTCAAAAATTATATTATGCATGATATTATTTGGAAAACATATTGCATTTTTTTTATATAACATAAAATTTAATAATCAAACATAAAGCCTCTACACTACTATTATTGTAATGATACGAAATTATACATCTTTATAATTTATTATTCACATATATATTCAAAATTACGATATTATAAATGCTAGTGGGTAGTAAGTTTTATTTGTGTTAAGTTGTTAAGTTGTAAGGTATGGCAACATCCTTTTATGTCTCTGTTTAAAAAGACAACGCAGTTTTGTGAACAGAAACGCACCTGGATGACCACACCTTTTTTTCTTTTAGGAAGCTTCGAGAAGGAAATATCGCTTGATATACCCCTTCAGGGTACGCATCTCTTCACTTTCTTTCCTGACGAGGAGCCGTGTAGGCGGAGTCTATGACATTTTAATCTGTGTTCTATATTTCACGTGTCGGGAATTATCATGCATATAACGTAATAGTCGGGCTTTTATTTAAATCTAAAACGTGTGAAATATATGTCAAAAAACTGTTTATCTACTTAAAAAAATTTTAAAACTATAAAAAACAGAACTTTTAATTTATAGAATAAGACATAATCCCTTTTTAATTATCATAATACAGAACAGCAAATTTGGACCCAATTCAATCGTTATATCAAATGTCACCCTAATGGTAGTGTACAAACATTAATATATCAGGCTAGCTCTTTTCAACGTTACATTATTAACAGCAAAATAAACATGAAAAGATAATAGTTCATTTTATAAGATAACTAAGTACTAAGTATAGTTTAATATAAAATTTTGAAAAATAGTTTTAAGTATCCATGTTATTATTTTGTCTAATTAAACTTAATTTATAATTCCCGAAAAAAGAATTATAAAAAATTTGAAAATCTTCTATGTATATACCCAACTGATGTTAGTGAATTTAATTTAATGTTTAAGCCTAGTATTGTTAAAATGTATTTATTTCCAAATAGTTTCTATGCATATTCAAATTATTTTAAAACATATAATTATATACAAACACCCATCCTTCGTTCTTAAGAGAATAAAGGAAGGACTTGCAACATTACAATAGCAATAAACATAAGGATATTGCAGAATGACCTCTTTTGAACAATACCCATATATATATATATATATATATATATATATATATNTGGGTATTGTTCAAATTGTTGATATATATATATATCAACAATAAAAGATAGAACCAGTAGCTTATCAGGTGAAGTAGGTAGCATAATAGAGAAGTCCAATTAGAAAATTTCCTTCGATTTTTATTAGGTAGAATAATATTAATTTTAAAATTGTATACAATGCCATATATTAGAATGATATAAACAATAAATCAAATTTAAAAATTTCTATTTATCATAAAACGTACTTTCTCGATCTATAGCTGTATCATAGTTCCTAACATCACAACAGGCAACATTATATGAAATGCTAGATAGAAAAAACTTCAATAGCATAAACAATTGAGCCCAACCGACTCAAAATACAATTACTTCAGAACCACATCAAAAATTGCAACTATATCTCGTAGGGATACAAGATTAAAGTTCTTGTTAAGAGTATACAACAAGAAAACTTTCATTTAATAGGGATATATTGTTTAAGACATTATTCATTTTCTCTCAACTTGTGACAGAGCTACTTTAAACGTACAAAGTACTACCATACCTTCCATAACTAAGGTTATATGCCATAAGGACAAAATCCTTGTAACTAAATGACCATATTTATAATTTGTTCATCAAACTTGACTTTATGTAAAAAAAAAAATTTAAAATGGTTTATAAGCTACGTCATAACGTATACTTAAAAGAGACTTGATCCATAATATTAAATTTAGAATAGCATAGTAAAATTAACCATGGTTTATTTTATTGATAAAATCATTTATTATTTTAGCTACGAAAATTTCCATATTTTAAAAATTTTAATACTAACCATAATATTTGCGAATACGAAACTCAAACTGGTTCTTTCTATTCTTGATTTTCATTCTGTGCCAAGGTACAAAAGACTCATATTCTATAAGTTGATTATGACATTAACACGATTCATGAGTTTTCCTAGCTCTAGACTTTAATTTAGTTAACAATCCACTTATTCTCCAAATTTATTAACTATGTTCAACAAGATCATTAACCAAATATTTATCAATATTAAGAAATTCATTGTATTATAAATTTTATCAATATTAGAAAATCATTTAATTAGCCAATTGGCTGACTGGCTAGTACAACCTGCACCATCTGGTGAAAATACCATGTACTATGGGAACCCAGTTATTTTGGTAGCTCCCCGTTGCTTTCCACGCTGATTTTTTTTATGAGTGAGTGTGAAAGAGCACACAAATTTAGACGGGAAAAGTATTTTTCTAACCCTATTATTCAGGGGTAATTTACACACCACAATCGACATGGGGCTAACACGGATCTATTTCCCCTCCGAAAAAAGTTGTGCTACAAATTTTTATCAGTCGACAACGTCTGGGTTTCAGCCCACTAACATCGGGTTCTGAGGTGAGCCCTTTACCCCCGAGACCATTAAAGCCAATATTATTGAACTAATTAAGTATTTTTTAGAACTAGAGGGTGTTTTGAAATTATGTGCAGTATAACCCCATTAATCCGAACTAATTGGGATTGAAGTATGCTTGGACCAATGAAAATTTTGTTTCCAAGTGGCAAAATATGGAAGGGTCAGTGGGGACATGGATTATTTTCAAATATCTTAATTACAGTTGAATGCGTTTTATTATATATATATATATATATATATATATATATAATTTACAGATAAATACATAGTGTTAAATATACAACATGTAGATATTTAGAATATACAATCACAAGCTTACTAACATTTTCTTTTAACTCTGAGTTTGTTATTAATAAAATATGTTTAATTTGATTGAGTCTTTCCCGACAAGTTTTCTGAAAATCGTATTTGAATTATCTGAAATTTCAGATTATTGGGATTCTGTCTAAAGGGATATAGAGATTGTATTTTAAAATAGCTTTAAATTTGTAATGTAGGAAAAAAAAAGCAATTTTTCTATTACTCTTCTATAACCTTCGACAAATTTAGACCCCTCCTATGAGTTGTCTAATACAACCTATAAAAATTATATGCGCCCCTAGATAAGAAAAGTAAATAATTTTTTTCTGTGCATCGTATCATAAAACTCCTTAGAGCTATGGACTTACCCATACATACAAAAATGGGTAAGGGAAGGAGAAAGTAAAATTTATAAATGTACTTCTTTTGGGAAAAAAAAACACCAAAATTAAACCCGGTTGGGATTAGAGCTCCGATCACCCAATCACCGGCATTTCTGTCTATTGTGAGATCACTCGACTACCAGAAGGAGTAATAAAATAATATATAATATGTTATTTTAACATTTCATTTTAAAAAACTAAAATTCTCACATAAGTAGATAAATAATTAAATACATGAAAAATAGGTGAAGACAAATAGCTTTCTTTGTTCCTTACATTAATAAATAAGTAGAATTAAAATGTCAACAGGGAAAAGGGGAGAGAGTATTCGCCCACCATCATATATAAGTAACCAGGATAAACATCAAGGGATTTAAAACAAAATGAGGATGTCGTAGAGAGGGAAGTTGCTCTTTAACAGGAAACAATGAAGATAGAGAGGGAATAGAAATGAAACAGTCACCAAAGGAATACGAGGAGACACTAGGCTTTACTTCAAACAAAATATATACGTACCCTGGTTTATTTACGGTCGCCATTTTCTTTTGCCAGTGGTCTACTACACACACACACACACGGCGGCTTCACCACGTCCCCATTCTAGATTCGTTAGAACATAAACGTGGGAAACTACATTAACACATAGAACGCATCAACACATGGAAGATTTGAAATGTTTTGTGGTCAACCCTATCACGTGCAGTCCTCTTCCCCAACGTTATTTTGTGTGCTTTGGGTGAGTGTATGTATGTATGTGTTAGTGTGTGTGTGTGTGTGTGTGTGCGAGTGAGTTTGTGTGTGATTTCTGTGTTGTGAACCGATTCATGCGTTAACATTGTTAAGGGACGATTGTTTCACATAAAGAGAGAGAGAGAGAAAATCTGCAGCAAAGCACCAAAAATAGACGTGGTAGGTGAAGGGGGGGGGGCTTGACAAAGGGGGTGAGGGGGGTAGAGACGTAAATATTCATTGTGTCCCGATGGGATAATTACCCCTCCCCTTAGCCCTTCATCCCTAAACATTTCAAAGCGGAAATTCAATGTTTAGTTGTGTGAATTAACTGTGTGGGAGGGAGAAATTGAGTGTTTAAAATATAAGGGGAAGTTAGGAAAGCTTATACAAAATAGGAGGTTAAGTTCAGAATTTTAACAACATATCCTGAATGTTTTTTTAATAAAATTGAGTTTCCGTGAATGTTTCAGGTGAGGTTCTGTGCAGTTGAATTGCCGTGAGAATGCATTCATCAGATACGTTCTGTAAGCTACAATGTTGATTGTTCCACAAATTTGTTTAATATATGTGGTACCTCCAAATTTTCACTAACGTTATGATAGTATGTATTTAACAGAATATAATATTTATCATAAATAACACATTATTATTATTATTATTATTATTATTATTATTATTAGCACCGCGTCTTACTACCAGTTCGAGTTATACGCACTTACGCTAATGAGTAATGTTAGGGTGATTGTGATAATAAATAGAGGACCTACATTTTAATGTGGGATCCGAACCACGGTGGAGGCCTGGCATTTCTCACATTCACAAGTTGTGAATAATACACCTCTTGTCAGAGGTAAAGGAAGGGTTTGGCAATCAGATAAATCTGTGCCGGGACCGAGGATTGAGTACCGGACCCCCATCACAGAAGACTGACACCTTACCCCTAGACCACCAGGTCACTTAATAATACCTGAAAATGGTGTAACATTTATCACCAAAAAATCTCTTCATAGAAGACTAAGCTAATATCAAAAAAGGAGAAAGGTATAAAAATAAGAATACATAATTTCGTCATAATTCAATGCGTTCTTACAGAAAGCCATATGTTTTGTAAATATACATTTTACATATTGTGTACATTTTTCAGATGTAAGTTAATATAGAAATCTTTGGTCTATGTTATATAACCTGATATTTTGATTTACCATATAATAAAAGTACTGTAATAATGAAAGTTTTTCACCTAGAGATATTTATGTATCTTTGTGTGGCCGCAGTGATTTTGTTTAAAACCTAAGTCGGTAAAAGGTTTTACATAATAAATCACTATTTATTTACGTTTCAGGAAAAAAATAATCATTTAAATGTAGTTTACATATAATGGGTGCTTGAAAACTTTAGATTGTCCATTAGTAGCTGTAATGATTTTTTTTATGGGTATCTGATGCATTCTTTACACAATAAATAACAGTGTAGTCTTTCATTCCAGAGAAATAATTTAATTAAAAGTAGTTAGTTCGGGCAGACCCGAATTGCGCCAGTTATTAAGGGATTAAAATTTGTTTACTAATCCCGGACCCGAATTGCGCCAAGTCAAGTTCAGGTAGTTGGTGAGGGAGGTGGGGGGGATGATACAAACAAAGACCATCGCAAACAAGCTCTCGCCACGACATGTCTTCCCTCCCCTTAGTAAAGGAATGTAAAAACGCCCTAAGTGCCCCCAACAAGACTTGTAACAGTATTATTGACATCGGTCTGTCCAATACTTATTGTCTCGACAACAGTAACTGTCCCGGTGTATTTTTTTTTTCCGGGTTTTGTGTGAACTGTAATAATATTAGCGAGAATTATTGATATGGAAAGGATTTATAGTGAAAAGGGGAAAGTTCTGATTGTCTATAATAATTATACGTATCGACAGGTGAATCAATTCAAGTTGACGAGGGAAGAGAGGTGGAGATGCACTAAAAAGGACTGCAAGGCTAAAATATTTACTCTTGATGGTGGAAATATTTTCTCGCGGACTGAAAACGAACACAACCACGAACCACTACTAGATCAAGAGTTGAACAGAAGATCCATTAGCAACGCAGTTAAGAGGAAAGCTGAAGAGATTGAAGTAACGCCTTCAAAGTTAATCCACACAGAGGTACAGACACAGAAAAAAACTATAAAAACATTGACCCGCAAGGACAATAAATGTATCAGGAATAACATCAACTTCACTAAACTAAAAACACTGCCAAAGTTGCCTAAATCTTCCGAAGAAATTCAATTTGCCATAGATTCAATTGAAATAAAAACTATTCAAGACGAAAACTTTTTGTTGAGAAACGAAAAAGAGAAGGCGATCGTGATATTTTCTTGTGACTCGAATCTTGAGTATTTGTGCCAGAATGAAATTGTGTTAATGGATGGAACCTTTGAATACGCACCTAAAGATTTTTGTCTTCGTACAAAATTGAAAATCGGTCCAAACTGACACGTACATTCGAATCAACAGTGTAAGAGAAGGTAATGTGCAAAAGACGGATAGTAGGTCTAAGTTGAAACAATCGTTCATTGAAACAAACTTAAACAGTTTAGGAATGGAGAAATAGATATATTAAGTTTAGTGAAGTGTGTGTCCTTCCAAAACTCCTTTGTATGACTTGTTTATATTATGTTTGTTATACTATTATTTAGCATACATATAGCTATTATTGAAAATGTTTTAAAAACGTAAATTTCACTTTGATATAATATTGTTTGATTTTTAGATAAATATAGTTAACTAAATTATATTTTTTGACTTGTGTCCTTCTTACCGCCAGACATAGCATTAATATTTGTTTGTGTTCAGAGTTGGCGCAATTCGGGTCCTGTCTTGGGAAGGGGGGTATTGGCGCAATTCGGGTCCGGTCTGGGGGGCACTTTTAAGCTCTTGGCGCAATTCGGGTCCGAGCTAAGAGAATTGGCGCAATTCGGGCGAGCCCGTTAGTTCATAGCTAATTTTCTTAACTGTTGCTCTAAATAAAATATAATATATGAGAAAGCATTTAAGATTTTTGCCTGACTATTTATTTATATTCGCTAGAAGGTTCTTCATACGATAAAACAATTTTGACTTTATTTAATAGTATTTCCATTTTAACACCACGTTATATTACCCTTTAGGGTTAGTTATACGCTTATGTACTAATTACTCCAATGGTTTTAGGGCTTCGGAAGGTTATATTTAAAAGAAAGTGTGCTCAAATTTGCCTAGAAGGAGAATGGAAAATCATTTTTGAAACACAATCTTCAGGATACCCGACCGAGATTCAAACCTCGATCTCCCCATCATCGGCAGTATAGTCTGTTAGGATAGTGTCGCGTTAGACCACATGTCCACCAAAGTAGGTTTTAATAGTACTAGTTGGTGACCTGGTGGTCTTGGGGTAAGGTGTCAGACTTCTGTGCTGGAATCCGGGGTTCAATCCTCGGCCCCGGTATAGTTTTATCCGATTGCTAAACCCTTCCCTCACCTCTGACAAGACGTCACATCTTGTGAAAGTGGGGAATGCCAGGGCTCCACCGTGGTTCGTATTCCACGTTAAACTGTAGGTCCTCAATTTCATTTCACAATCAGCCTACCATTACACATTAGCGTAAGTGCGTATAACCCGAAAGGTTATTAAGACGTGGTGCCAATAATAATAATAATAATAATAATAATAATAATAATAATGGTACTAGCTTTACTAGTAAGCACATGAATTATTTAATCTGATGTAATAGGATGAGTGTGTGTTTCAAAAATAAAAGATTGTAACTGTGAATTTCAAGGTCAGGGACGGAAGGGCTAAGCCAAACAGTGTGTCAACCTTCCGGTAGTATTTGTTATTAAAAGACTTTTAATTTAAAGTACAATTATTATTTGTATATATTTTAAAATAAACCGCCATGATACAATATACAGTAGTTTGGATATTCCATTAGAAAATAAAGTAATCCATCAACTCTCGTGTGTTTATAACCCAAATAGAACGCATTTTAAAAGACAATCTTTGTTTTCACATTTAATTTGATTGAAATATAATAAGAGTGGTATTTTAATAAACGGTTTGGCCTATTTAAATAATAATTCACTCCTTAATGAATTATGTTCAAGTTAGCTTACCCTCCCAAGTTTCATAATAGAATATTAAGACATCTAACATTTCTCAGAAAACTTAAGTTTATATATTTTATTAAAATTAAACATTTGCTTTTTATATATATTGTTTTATTTGGAAGTAGCTCTATAAAGTACTTTCAACTAAATAACTATCTTTACTCAATTTCAATAAATATTGAATATTGTCTATTAGCTTTTAAACGGCCCACTGTGAGTTTAGTAGATAAAAAATGCTACTAGTTCAAAACAACTACTTGTTTTCTTCCATATTCAAAACGGATGATTTAAAATATATAATTAGTTACTTATATACAGTAATATTTCAATATTTATTAAATTGCCTCTATATTATGTTAATGTATAGAATCTTAAAATAAAAATACCAAGGCTCAAGTCTCCTTCAATGTGTAATTTTATTAATTTAAAAATATAAACTTGCTTCAAAATATTCATGAATAAAAAATATATATTATTATATGTAAAGCTTCAACTTTACTGAAAATCGTCTCTTTGTCACTGTCTAAAACTTTGTTGGTTCCCGGCAGTTTTGTATTTTATTTTTAAAAGTTTTCAGAACGAAGCTTATTTACATCAAAAATGGGTAGCGTTGGTAATATTTGCTAGTGAGTCTCATTAAGGAAATAAAAAATAAAATTGCCACGCATAGAATGAGTGATCTGCAACTAAAAGAAAAAGTTGGTTCAAAGTAGGTATTAGAAGTGTTTTTCAAATATAGAGAGCTTTACTTCATTGAAAAATAATTTATTTCAACAATATTTTTTAACTGTCTATGAAAGAATGGGAAGAAGAAAATTAACCAATGTGGTCATTAAAACTCAAATAAGAAATTCTCTGCTTTCCCAAGATTTCTATAGCCAATAGTTTAATTATTTGTTACTTTCTCGCTATCTTACAGGTAGAGAAAGTATTGTGACCGTCACAAGAAACAAACTAGGTATTTTTTTTTATGAATATTGATGTTTCATGACCCCCCGAATCCAAAAAAGTTGTTTTTGAATATCCGTCTGTACCTCCGACTAGAGCCTAAACTATTTTACCGATAGGGTTAAAACTGGGTATTAATGGTTTTCAAAGTGTTGCCCCAAGGAATTTTTGGAATTGGATATCTAACCATAAACTTAAGGGTAGTCTGCTGAAAGACAAAAAGAGAAAAATCTATTTACCAAAATTGGCTATAACAATTTTGATTAAATTATTTTTATGGACATCTTTAAATAATGTCAACAAAATGGCTACTCTAAAAAATTTGGCAAAATGACATTAAGGGTTCTGGTCTGATGCGTGAATTTCTATTATTTATCATATCTCCGTAACTCTTTGAGATATGAAATTACTTACTGTTGCAAACAAGTAGGTTTATTTATAATACAGAACTTTTAGCTGAAACATATTTTTATAAAACCAATAACTTTCAAGCTATACGGAATTATATATATAAATATATATATTTTTAAACTGTTCGTAACCCTAAAGGTAAAGTATTGCGACCGTAAAAATATATCTAACCCAAGATGTAGATGGATGTCGATGATGTCTCACTACCCCCTGAACCTTAAAAAATGGTTTTGCAATGACGTATGTCTGTGTGTCTGTTTAAGGCTAATATTAAGAGTATATTAGTAAAAAGTGAAAGGGGAAAAAATCGATTTTCTCAAATTCGGCTCTAACGATTTGGATTAAAATTCGTATTTAGGCGTTGATTAAGATTATAAATAAAATGGCTATTTCCATTTTCTATGAAAATGGATTTTAGGGTACTTGAAAGAAGCTGAAATGTCCGTATCTCCGCAACGACTTGAGATAATAAATAATATATCATTGAAAAATTGTAGTACTATTAAAAATAAAATTCTTTTAATTGAAATATATTTTCATGAAACCAACAATTTCTGAGATATTGCCGAGTATATTAAAACAATTTTGTGAGCTTTAGTTGTAAAGGGATACTACTTAAGGTTTAACAAAATTATTCTGTAATTTCATGGAGTAATTAAATATAAGTAAGTTTCTCGAAAAAATTGTCATTTTTCCTTTAACCTCTTAGGAGAAATATTTGTAAAACAGTTATATATTTGTTTCATTTTAGACTCAATAGTCAATATTTGAATTTTTCATTGGTCAAAATTTATAAATAAGTAATTTAATAGCAATGCGATGACATGAAGATTTGCAACACCTAATAAAATGTCGAAAATGTTAAACGGAAGTCAAAATTTTAAAACGAGGTGTTGACACTTTTGGACCCAAAATCGATCATTTTTATTGCTTCCAACATACAAATGAGGACATTCTTTAAAAATATAATAATAAAATTTAAACCGGGACTCAAAAAATGTTTCACGTAAGTTTAGTGTAATTTATGCTTGGGTTTGCTAGTGTATATATTATTTCGTTTTACACATATTACGAGTTTACAGTAAATATCTCCATTTTTAAACAATACAGTGAGAAAGTCCGTGTGGAGTTCCGTACCATTTATTTAATATACTATTTATAATGTGTATATTACTATCCTAAGAATTCTGTGATATTCATACGTAACTTCAAATAATAATAATAATTATATATATATATTTACTTATGTCTTGCATTATAAGTAAATATTAATTGAAAAAAAATATTTTAATATAAATTTAAAATTGAGTAAATATGATTTTATAATCTATTTTAGCTCACAAAATAACTATTATGTATCATGGATTATGTTAAATTTTACAGAAAAAAAGATGGTTTAAAATAATTACTAGCTTATATTTGAGTGAAACAATTAAAAGAGTTTTAAAAGAACCTTTAAGCTCTTTAATGAATTAAACTTTTCCTGACCAATTTAAAAATGCTCTAGTCAAATACCAAAAATGTCCATGTTTCTGCAAATTTCACTAATTCATACATTTTTTAGCATATAGAAACATTATGAGTGTTCTTACTTGATTATATGTTTAATACATTCTCAAATAACTTTATAATCAAAGGGGTAAGAGCTAGGAATGTGGTTTGGAAGAAATTCATTTGCAGAGAGAAAATAAAGTTAATAGCTTTGAAATAAACCAAGTGCCCCCAACCACTAATCGAACCTCAAACTTCCAGCTAACAGTGGCCCACGGCACTGAAAGTATAACTCTAGTCAACACTCAGCTATAATTTAGAATAATATTTCCATCACTTACTTCTTATTCGGTATTTAGAATTGTGTTAACCCTAATTGTGATTGGTAAATATATAATATAGTATATTATACTAGGATATCGCGGGGAGATATTTCATTTATCCTTAACAACTTTTACATTTTTACTTTAGCTTCACATATTATTATTATTATTATTATTATTATTATTATTATTATTATTATTATTAGCCTCGCGTCTTACTACCCGTTTGGGTTGTACACACTTTCTCTAATGCGTAAGGGCAGGGTTACTGTGAGATGAAATAAAGGACCTACAGTTTAAAGTGTGATCCGAACCATGGTGGAGGCCTAGCATTCCACACATTCATAAGTTATGATTAATACATGTCTCCTCAGAGGTGAAGGAAAGGTTTGGCAATCATATAAATATATGCCGGGACCAAGGATTGAACCCCGAATCCTAGTACAGAAGTTTGACACCTTACCCCTAGACCACCAGGTCACCTCACATTTTATTAAACGTTCGGATTATAAACTTATGTACTAATTACACTATTGTGTTAGGGATTAATAAGGTTGAATTGGGAGGAAATGTACCTCCATTTGAATGGAGGGAGAGTGGAAAACAATTTAGGGAAAACCACCCTCGATTTTTTTTTTACGATGAATTATTCTTTATCTGAGGGGTCGATAAAATAAAAAAATTGATGCCATCGATTATAAGGTAGTTTATTTGAATTTATTACTCAGATAGTATACACACACATATTGAATGTATACTACACATGTCTCGTATTATAGCCATCTTTGATAGAATTTTAAAATAAAATAATCTATTTTTTTTACTTTATTAAGGTGGCACATAAAAATATAATTAACCTATGAAATTAATGTATATTGTAAATTAATAAAACTATTTTTATGCACTTTTCTCTGTTTATTCATTTATTTTGGTCTAGAAATAATTCATGAGAAAATATAGTTTGTAATTTCACACCAGTAAATACATTTACGAGGTATATTAAAGTCAACGAATTCACATCCAAATGCAGCATATGTGGTTTGGTAATAATAATGAAGTAGAGTGAAAGGATGAGTTTTTGATAAAAACATTTACCTCATCAAGCCGACCCAAATTTGAAACATAGGCCTACTCATTGACCTACGAACGTTAACTTTGATCATATGAGAGTATCAATGAAATAATCGTATTCATCAAGCAGTATCTGCCTATTGAACTTATCTTTATCGAAATCTGTGATCAGCTATTCATCATAATATGTACAGCACACAGCGAATTAACAAATCTCTTTCAAAAGCCACAATTTGGATGGTTTCCCCGGTCACATCAGTTTTGTCATTATGACTTTTTGGTTCACCTCATTATTACACTCCAACAAACACGTTAATCTTTTATACTTTGAAATTCTTCTGTTTTTATTTTGTTTGCCATTTACAACGATCCCAAAATATTTTAATAAAGCTTTTGGCCTTCCATAGATAGTGAAAATGTGTCATTTTGTATTATTTTTAAAACAGTTACTTTTATAAAATAAAATAATTTTTGGATGCGGAAAATAATTTCGATTATATTATGATTAAATATATAATGATAAATTATGGAATTATTAATATTATTTACTGACAAGGGTGTATGATGAGAACTCTTTCTCTCTATCTAAAATATTTATCATCAAACGCCACTATGTTCATGACAGATATTCAAGAACTGTCTCCATCTCCATCGAAAATGTTTGTCATCAAATGCCGCCTTGTTCATGACGTATATTCAAGAACTGTCCCCATCTAAAATGTTTGTCATCATATGCCACTATGTTCATGACATATATTCAAGAACTGTCTCCATCTCCATCTAAAATGTTTGTAATCAAATGCCGCGTTGTTCATGACGTATATTAAAGAACTGTTTCCATCTAAAGTGTTTGTCATCAAATGCCACTATGTTCATGACAGATATTCAAGAAATGTCTCCATCTCCATCTTAAATGTTTGTCATCAAATGCTGCGTTGTTCATGACGTATCTTCATGAATTGTCTCCATATAAAATGATTTTCACCAAATGCCACCATGTTTATGATGGCTATTAAAGAACTGTTGTTATCCCCATGTGAAGAAAATTAACCTTTAAATCATGTTTCTACTGGAGAACTATTCTATTTATTTTGGACAAATAAATTTTGCTTTATAAACTTAAAAAAAACAATGCCCTTTTTTAGCGTTAACTTCAATCCCAAATTAATGTAATCACCTACTTTTATTTTATAAATCTGGATTGGTAAGTTACAAAAGCAGTTGACCCGGGGTGATTTTTTGTCAGTCTGGGGTGTACGGCAATGTTGCAAGAATGCAACGAAGGGTATTCAGTGAAAATTATGCTCAAAATATGCAGCTTCTTGTAACCAGAAGATTTTTGTTATTTTAATCTCAAATTACAAAATTTGGCATCAATTAAAAGATGAATTAACAATTAACTTAGGTTTAGCTACTAATCGCATTCAACGGTTGTTCGCAGCAAATGTATATAAAGCGAATGCCTCTTTTTTGAATGCAACAACAGCAAATTTAAGTAAAAAAAAGTTAAAAAGTACTTTGCTCCTTACCCTTGTCCAAATTTTACCTTTGCCAAATATAATTTCATTAATTTCCCCAAACAATTTCCCTGTCCCATAAGCGTTGCTTACCTTGCGCCAATCTTGGCCTGGCAGGAGACAAAACCGCGTGACCAGGCCTATAATTAACGCGTGGCTTGGTGTAGCGTGCGGGTAGATCGTTAATTACCATCGTTAGAACAGATAATTAATCCGTTTGTGCATCGCTGAATAGAAAGCAGGTTGGGGCGAGGCGTTTTATTCCGCGCTGTTGATGTTTAACGGGAAGGTAGAAGAGCGTGTCTCCGATGGCTCGTGCCGACCGGAAGTTGGTTTCTTGTAAGATCAACTGTTTAGGATTAGGCTAAGTAATATAGGTGTATGTTCTTTAAAAGGAAATATTCTTGACATGCTTATAAACAAACATATATTTAGCATTCATTGTGTTGCACATTTAATTTATTGTGTGAACAATTTTATTAATCGTTAGGGATCTCAGAAATATATACTGAATGAACAAAGGAATCAGGATAAGGACAGTGAATTTAAAGTAAATATTTCATTCGATTTGAGAGAGGGTGGGCTAATATATACATGGTTCGTATCTAAGCTACATTTATAAATAATAGGTTGAAAACAGCCTTCTAGTCCACGACTTATTACAAACCCTTATATTTATTTTAAAATGCAAGTAGCTTATGACCCATTAAACTGTTCTACCATAACTACAAGTAGTTACACAGGCTACCAGCGTCAACATAGTCGTGTGAAATAAATGCCAATCTCATATATACAGGATTGCTGGCAACGTGATTTGATCCTGGGTGGAGGATACTTTTAGCAAATTTAATAAATTATTTTTTCCCACTCACCTTCTGCAGATATTTTTGTAAAGCTTCTCAAAAACTTGCATTCCTCATACTTGCCTCATCGGAATAGTTTAATGTTGATTGTTTAGATGGGTGGTAAGACACCACGAGAGAAAATATATGTATATTCCACACAAGCAGAGAACTATTTTACGAATTCGAACACCAATTTACCTTCGAGTCTCGAAGCTCGAATCCGAATCGTGGAGAAAATTATTGAAAATTGGATGAAATAAAAATATAATAGAATAATATAAAATACAAAAGTAACTAAATGTTGACATTATTTCTTATAATATATTCAATATAACATTCATACATTCAGTTAAGTGTTAAATTACCGGTCTGGGGCAAGATTTTTAAGTTCATCCTCTAATTATAATTAGTTATGAACCACCAATAAGCCGTGTTAGATTAAAACTCTAAAACAAATTTCACTTAAAAAATTGAATATATTTTTTTAAGGATTTGAGTCTCTAATTCGAAATTTTCTTCAATCCTCGAAACTTAAATATCTTTAAGGTTCTCGAGGGATTTGAAGTATTCAAAGGATTTGAGGGCTCAGCCATACTCATAAGTTTAAGTGCACACGGTTGAAGACTATCTGCAGTGTTTATGAATTATAAAGTTGCATTTGGTAAAGTTTAAAATATATTTACAGAGGTTAAGCTTAGGGATGGACCTGATGCGATGTTCATGACTTCCTCGGACCCTTTCTATTCACCCCTTTCTTCCCTTAGACTCCCTCTTTTCGGCCAGCGATGTTCTAAAAACGGAAGGTTTATTAAATGCAAGCATCCTTCACGGACAACACTAAATAAAGCCAACGGAAACGTTTCCCGAACTTCCTCCGTAAACGCAGGAGTGTTGAATTTTGATCCTTTCATGGACCGGCCGACTTTGGACAAGCTCCTGTATGAATATTTTACACGGGGATGTTTTGCGTCATTGAGATAAGTCGATATAAGAAATGTTTAAATTGTGTTGACTGATGTGTTTTGGTAAATTTTTCTTTGTTCATAATAGCATTTTATATATACATCTATCGTTTGGCTTATAATATTTATGGATAAAATATAAAGACACTAATTATAAAATGTATGTTTTTTTTAGTTATTTGGTTTTCTCCCTTGATCTTTCTTATGATAAATTATTAATATAGTGAAAGCCGTTACAATTGTTAAATATTCTTAATTAATCATGGAAATTGTAGTTCAAAATAAGTAATGCAAACAAATATACTTGGATTATAAAGAGTATAATTAAGTTGTTAGTTACATTAAAAAATAAACATTAATACATCCATCCACATATATATTAATATATTTCTACTGATAACTGAATAATTATATATGTATTTGTTTAGAATATTTTTGCACAATCTCTGGTAAGATAAACATTTTAAAATCAGTGATATTTTAGAATAAATACTCAACAAGTACACATACCTCTTAGAATAAAAATATTATTTTAAATAATATCGATTAGGCCTAAATTGCAATCCTTTATTATTTAACGTGAAAAAACCCACTAAAACGCATGTTTTAGTAATTTATAGGATCTAATAATTTGTTTAAATGTTATTAATAATAACACACACAAATAAAATCTAAACTTTTATGCGTCTAAAAATGTAAAGTTAGGTTTTGTTAGGTTGGATATTATTTTTATAATCCTAGTTTATTAAAATTCACTCCGAATTTTTTTTTAAAAGGTATGATCCGATTAACATATATTTATTGTGATTTTTACAACCAATAAACTGACTTTAATAGACCAATTATTGTAAAACAATATTTGCAAGATAACTTTTAATTAACTGAAGAAAACTCGCCTCGGTGTTGTAGTTAGCTAACGCGCTAGTTTAATGTTTAGCTCGACTACAGAGAACGAGGAGATTGAGGCTTGAATCTCAGTCGGGTGAACCGGAGTTGTTTTTCCTAAATGGGTTACCAATCTCCCTCCACGCAAATGCGTGTTCCCTTCCTCTAAATGCAACCTTCCCAATACCTAGCCCATTAGAGTAATTAGTACCTAAGCGTATAATATGAACTAGTAGTAAGACGCACTGCTAGGTAAATTTAAAAAAAAACTGAAGAAAAGTCTGGTAAGGCCCCAGTCAATGAGAACCAACCATAAATTTACTGTCCACGCGTTGCCATTTTAGAGCTTGAATATGAAATACTCCTAAACTTTATTTGCTCACTTCAATTTAAATAATTAAAAATATTAAGGATTTACTCTAATCAATTATTGATCTATTTATTTAACTTCGGTGTATTTCCAAACAAAACACATTTTCTTGAATATATGCTAGCAATTGGTTTGATGTTTTTATCAAAAACTCAATTATGTTTCCAATTGAAATCGAAAGGTTTGTTAAAATCATGTGATCTAAACCACACTTTTTAGTTGAATAATATTTAATAACTCATTTTATAACTAATATAATTAACTATCCATTCTAAGAATTGGGGGATGATGAAAGAAGGTATGTTGAGAATAAAGGGCACCCGCTTTAGTCTTAATTCTAATAACCAATTTAAATTGTACTCTTATATGAAAATTTACGTATATAAGATTATATGATATATGATTATCTAGAACTAAAATAATATTTAGTTTGAATGTCTAGAATCTAAAAGCTAGTTAGTTTAAAAATATAATTTGAGGTATTTAAAGTCTACTTTCTGGACTGACTGATTCTATTTGTACACGACTTTAATTTACTTTAATCCAGAACAAACACAACACCCAGATTTCAGGCTGTTAATTTATAACACTTAAAGGGGAAACTTACATTTCACCGAGGATACAATTTTTGGCCTAGCCGGGAATTAAGCCTTGGACCATTAGATCAGTAGGTGAACGCACTACCGACTGAGATAAATTCTCGGTCTAAAGACTCGAGTTGAAAGGAGCAATTGCAAAATGGACGCGTGATGCATCAACGGGGCCGGCTAGTGTTCGAGTTTGATTCGTCGGGTGAAGATAATTGTATTTTAAACGTGTAGTAAAGTTTACAAAGTGAGCAGCAATGAGCCATAAATTATTGGTTTAAAAAAAATTGCTGTTAATGGTCTGAATAACGTTAATGGTCTGCATTCAGAATAGCCCTCCAGCCCTTCCCTACTTCCAAGCAAAAATCCCTTTCAACTTCAAGTACTAAGTGTTTAAATGCAGCCAATCATTTCCTAATTACCACTGCGGGATCCATAGCGAATGATTGCGTATAATTGAATTTCAAAAAAGAAAAAAAAAGTGCTGAAGGTTTAGAGCACTGGGGCATGCATAAATGAGCGAAATCCCCTTTTACAATTTGTCCAGGCGAAAAGAAAATTTCCTCAGGGTCGAACCTCTTAGAAAGATGGTGGAGTGGGGGGGGGTTGAAGGAAAAGGTAGGGGGAAGATGGAAAGGGAAAGAGGGTCCTTCAGTTGGCACTGACCCGGAAAGACGTTTTCGAAGCACGCGAGCATAAAGCACACGCCTAGAACTTTTTATAACAAGATGCGCACAAAGTTTGTGCAGCCGCACAACCAAGTGTTAACAGATCGCTATCAACAGAAGAAATATGAAGCGCCGCGCCGGCTGGTGGCCCGTAATTCAATCATAAAGTAAATCGCATCGGTGAGCGCGTGGACTTAGGCGTCATGTCAAGGCGCGAGTGAAGGGTGAACGAGTTAAGTTTAGTGTTTTTGCAGTTTTTATAGATAAACATTCAAAATAAATCAAATAATTCACAATTAATAAAATAATTTAATTTTCTTCCCATTGTGATCCCAACAGTTCTTTAATATCTGTCAAGTACTTCCTAAGATATAATGACAAATTTTTTTCTTAATTTAAAAAGTTTCTCATCTAATACTACGATGTTCTTGATGGGTATTAAACAATTTTTGATATCATAATATGAATAAAATTAAACTCAATATTTCTACTGAAGAAATATTTGATTTCTTTGGCAAAAAAAACCGGCCTTATTTATTAAATGAACAAATACCACCCTTATTTCACGTGCTCTTTACTCTCAACGTAATCAGGTTTGCTAACGATGTTGAGGTTAGAAATTGAATCCAAGCTATAAAAAACAGAGGCTGGTATTTCTAAAAATATTGTTACACTCTTCACTCCACTCTAATTGTATTACATTTCCTCTAAATACTTCCTTTCTTATCCCTACCCCCATTAGTGTAAACCAGCGAATAGTCCAGATGGATATAAGAACCTGATGTAAATAATAATAGAGCCTTTATCTTCCATCCTAAATTTGTAAAATCGATATCGCACAGTAATATCTTTCCGTGCTGTAATCTTGCCATGATCATCGAAGTAATCATTTTGAAAAATTATTCAAGTGAAAC